>CAUYQG010209832.1:0-38756 GCA_963574415.1 Tarsius wallacei
TTGACAGTATTTTTATTGTTATCGCAGGCAGCCTAACTAAAATGGGCTTTTAAATTTTGGATACTTAAGAGCTAGACACATGTGACACATGCAAGTAGGGACAGGTGTCTGTTTATACCATTCAGGTAGAGTTTTTGTAGCTAACTCTACCTCTTGGGGCGAAGCGTAGGGTAACTGAAGGTGTACCAGCATATCACAGTGTCATGCCTAATGTCTAGGTCTTGCTACATCTTTAGTTTTGGTGCAGCTGTCTTATAGACAATGGTTGTGTGTTTGAGGAGAGGCTTGAGAAAAGATCGGGTTGTCTTGTCATTACAGGTGGGTATTTCTCCTCCCCTTTCCCTTCTGGTTTCACTTTTCTGGAAAGAGCGTGACTGTAGAAATACTAGTAATTTCTAGGTGTTTAAAGGCAGTAACCTTAGAGGAACATTTAGTTTTTAAGATCAATTGAATGTATTGTGCAAATTTGCCATTCAAAACAGATGCTCCTTATTCCTCCGTGTTTACTGTCTTTTATAACCAAACCGTTAAGTTGGAATCCATTGATAATGTTGTGTGGACAGTCTTGTTTGGATGACACAATGAATAAGCCTCCTGTGCCATAAAATAGAAAAGAATTTCCTTTAAGGCAGCTCAAAGCTGTTGGTATCCTAAAGCCTTTTTAAACCTCAGTCTTCAACAGACCATAGTCTGTCAGGAGGCAGATTAAATTGCCGACGTTTTTATTGAATGCTGTCAGTACAGCTTGATAGTCAGACAAACACATGAGGTCATAAAGTGCCTTTCACATTCATACCTGGAGAAGAGCTCTCAGTGAGCAGGGTTGATCTGAAGCTGCCTGTGGCTGAGTTTGAGATTCTGTGTGCTGGTGCTTCAGGGGGCTTCCAAGAACTTTGAAAGGAACACAGACCCTGCAGTAGTAGCTGAGTTTTCTGAGCAAGAAAGCAGAGGCAGTTTTGCCAGTGCTTGTGACAGCAACTCTGAAACTGTCCTTTTACCCAAAATGCTGAATGTCAACGCATAGGAACTTTTAGTTTGTATAAGCCTGGGGTGGTGCATCATAATAGCAGCAGGAGAACACTATTACATACTCTGAATTATGTTAGTTTTTCTGTTTTTTACATCCTGACATTTACAAGCTCTTGGCTGTATTGTAAACACGGTATGGATTCAATTGTAATCTTTGAGGAATCGACAGGGGAGGATGAAGTAAGGTGGAGCCCTCCTTGCAGTTTGGCTGGCGTGAAGGGTGTCACCTTTGAATAGAGACATAAGTGGAAGTGAGAGGCTGCTGTTCCTGCTGCCCACCTCAGAACGACACATTTGTCTGGAGGCAAATGTCTTGTCTCCTAAGTCTAAAATTTCAAAACTGGTGTCTCTATGTAGATGCCTGGGCTGATTTGTGCCACGAATTCTTTGCTGGTCTTCAAGTTTTAAGTAAAAATCTGAAAGCTGTCTAATGTCTAAATCAAAATGATTTGCCCCAGAAGAACTATATTTTTTCATATTATAAAAGTAATATATGCTGATTGTAGAGAATTTGGCAAATATAAAAAGTGAAGGTCTTCCAGAGATGAAATACTATTAACATTTTGGTATATTTCCTTCTAGTCTTTTTTTCTAAACAAATTTTTTAAAGTTTTATGCGTGCATTGTTAACTGAAGATAAACATTTTGATAATTTAACTTTAATCGTTATATTATGAACCTCCCCCCATGCGTTACATATTCTTCACAGAAATGCAATGGGATGATGGCAGTATATGCTGTATGGACTATGCTGTCATTTAGTTACTTGTTTCCTATTGTTGACTATATAGGAACAACTATTTCTGCACAGTTTACCAAACTTTGTTATATATTTGAATGTCTTTAAAAAAAAACTAGGGTATGTTCTGCATTAAAACTCTTGAGATTGACAATGATTTGGTAATTATTCTTATTAGTGAATGGGTTTTAGTGGACTTTTGGGTTCACGTATTCTTGTTAAAGACTGTTGAAATAAGGATTTCATGGTTTGGAAAGATAAATTGAAAGAAGTTAGAGCATTAGAAGAGGACGTGTGAACTGTCTCTTAGGCCATTTCCTCATTCTGGGAGGCACAGTTTTGGCTGCTGTAAAATTGATACTTTCCCCTTAGGCTTGTTGTGGGGAAAATGTCTGCATAAATAAGACTGAATATCCTGAACACTATTTATTCCTTTGTTAAACAGAGTCAAGAGAAAGTAGCTGCAGGAACTGGTTTCTCCCTCAAAGCTGAGGTGTCAGCCACGAAGCAGGACTGTGGTAGGCGACTGGAGTGGTGACCACAGCCTAGACACAGCCAGGCTTAGAAATGGGACAGTGATGAAAGCAGCCAGCAGATCCAAGCACTGTTCTCTATGCTTCTGCTTCACTCATTAATCCCCCAACAACCCTGATACTACCCGCATTGTACACAAGATAAAGAAGCAGGTGCAGAGATTAAGGTGCTCAAACCAGGATTTGAATGTAGGCAGTCTGGCTTCAGGGCCTCCCAATTGCTTGGCTCGAGTACTGCCGGTCCAGAGGTGGGAGGGTTCTCAGTCCAGGAGGGCCTGGAAAGTTCCAGGTTATGCAGCTGGCAGCACGACAGGAAGGACAGAGCTGGGTCTCCTTCTGCGTCCTTGCTCCTTGATTTTTCTCCTTCTAGTTTATACTCAGTCTTGATTTCAATTGTCTCTTTGTGCCACTAGAGTGCTGAAAGAGACAACAGATTTTCATTTGGCTTTCTTCAGGGAGTGATAAGATCACTTGCCACATAGCTGTGACTTTCTACAGAATTAAGAAATAAATTGCCTGCCTGGAAGTTAGCTTTGTGGGACTGGGGAACAACCAAAACACATGCTTAGTGCACTGAATGTGCAGGAAGAGGGCAGGTTCTGGTGGGGTCAGGGACCCAGCAGAGTGGCTGGAGCAGTGCTCACGTACATAGGTGCTCGACCTCACCAAGCACATAAGTTTGCTTTCTGCTGTGTATCTTGGGGTACTCTTGCCAGAAACACTCTTTCACCCTATTCTAGATCATATTGAAACTTTTAATAGACAAGAGAAGAGGATTGTAAATTTTCAGGGTTTGAAGGCCCAGTGGCTTTGCCCAGTGGTTATGGGCCTTTTTATCCCAGTGAGCTTTTAGGCAGAACCCCAAGATATGAAATACATGAAAGCAGGACTGCAGTGCTTGAAGTGCTTCCTCTGTTTCCCTGGCTGTCACCGAGGCACTCGAGAACAACGCTGCACTCCCCAGAACGGGAGCTAAGCCCAGCTCACTCATTGTATCAATGCAGAGACTGCAGTGCAGGGAGAGGGGGTGACTGAGCCAAGGTTACACAACCTGCCTGCCACCCCTGGCCACGTACACATGTGGAGTTTGTTCCTGGGCCCTGTGCCTGTTCAAGGAACAGTTGGACCCCAGCCTTGTCCTTGATTTCTGCCCTGAAATCCAGTCAGTCAGCAAGTTCTGCTTATTTCAGCCTGTTCTCTGTGTAATATTGCCCAACACACAACCATTTCTTCCTTGCATTCTCAGTATTACTACCTGACCTCCCCCAGTTTAGGCTGTAAAGACCCTTAATTTAAAAAGGTGGGGGGGGCATTGTCATGGTGGCTCACGTCTGTAATCCCAGCACTTTGGGAGGCCAAGGTTAGAGGATCATTTGAGCACAGGAGTACAAGACCGGCCTGGGCAACAAAGAAAGACCCCATCTCTACAAAAATAAAATTTAAAAAATAAAAATTAATTAACCAGGTGTGGTGGCGCATGCCTGTAGTCCCAGCTATTTGGAAGGCTGAGGCAGGAGGATCACTTGAGCCCAGGAGTTTGAGACTGCAGTAAGCTATGATTGTGCCACTGCACTATAGCCTGGGCGACAGAGGGAGATCCTGTGTCTAAACACACACACACACACACACACACACACACACACACACACACACACACAGGTGGTGGCGGCTGGCATAGAAGGGCTTGATTGCTTTCTATAAAACACAGCTCAGATCGAATCCCTCCTGAGCAGAAGCCCCACATCTGCCACCCTTCCCCGCATGGCCCTCTGTCTATTTTGCTTGCCTCTTGGGGGCTTCTGTAGCCTGGTTCCAACCTGCTGTATCCCTTCCGCTCCAAACCACCACATCCTGGGGCTTCTGGAAGGCAGACTCCAGTGGCACAAGTTTAATGGGTCTCCGCACCCTGAGACTCTGTACGTGCGCTCTCTCATCTGCCCGACTGACCTTCCCGTGTCCTGGAAGGGCCCCCTGAGCCTACCTTGGCCTATCTGGAATGCCATTCTTCATCCCACATAGCCCTGCTCCTCAGAGGCACTTTTGATGGAGTGACTCCCCTTCCTCAGATTCCGCATCATTACTAGAACCCTAGGCCCACTGTCATTCAGCGAGGATGAACCTGCAACTGTCCCAGTGGTTAAAATATTGAGATACTCCCATACTGGTCAGAAAATAGCTGCTACCTCCAGTGCACCACCCAATTCAGAAACCGAAGGGCTAATGCCTGGCCCAGCAGAGGCTCTTCTGAACCTGTTTTGGTGCATTGGCTTGTATGTGTTCTGACTGGTTAGTGTCTGGCCATATTGGTCGTTAAATATTTTGACTAGTATCCTTGCCTACGTCCTACACGCATCTTTTCAAGTGTATGTGTATCTTGCTTCTGCAGGTAGATACCCCAGCCCCACTCTGAACTCTGGGCAAGTCGGCGACCTAGCCATTGTCATTTCTGTGACAATGCAGCATTTAACACAGGGCTTTACTGCTACAGGCACACAGGACTATCTGACGATGGACTGTGAGTAGGAGACCTTCAGATAGTCGGATGTTTTATAGGCGTTTCTTACGAGAATATACATTGTAATGTTCCAGGTTTGTCTGTTCTGATACTGGGCAGGGCTTTGATCTTATAGCTAAAATAGAGGCGTTGAAAACCTCTGTACCAAAACCTGTGCTTTCGTTGGGGTGAGCTTTGTGTTCAGGAGTAGTACATCTGGGGCATTTCTTTCCGTGTCATTTCGGTTATGTTTGAGAAGCAGGTGGCTGTGAGCTTTGCAGGCTGTGGGAGGGAAGGAGATTAGTGTCGAGTCCCAGATAACCTTACATAACTGTACTCTAGTCTTCCTTTACCAGGTATTTCTGCTTTAAAACTGTCCCTTGTTTCTGTGCCACGAGTCAAGTAGTCAAACAGCCCTTTGTTCCCTCCATAGGACAATTTCCCACATTGTGCCTCAGGCAAGCTTCTGAGATGGCCTAGAATGCGGAGCTAGCAGGGACCTTGGCTCTCAAGCAGACCCACCAGGCATGTACAGAGGATGGACCGAGTTCTAGGGAGTGTGGTTGAGCAGCCCAAGTCCCAGGTTAGACTCTGAGGATGGTGCCAGCCCGTGTTTCCTCCTGACGTGAGTCAGAGACAAGCTCCACCGATGCCAAGACCTCTCTAGAATTCAGGCAAGGCGAAGATCCTTGGGGTTCAGGCTGAAGCTGTGGGGTCCCCAAGACAGACCTCAGAGGAGGCCAGCCCCTGGGCCTGGCATGACCCTCAGCTTTGGTACTCCTTTTTCCAGAACAGCCGGTCCAATCCATTTGTCCTCTCAGCTTCTCCCCAGGGCCAGATGTCATGGCCAGCCGTGTCCCACCCTCTCTGGCATTCTTCTTTCTGTCACCAGGAGATGCTGAATGTTGTCTGCCTCCTTGATGTTGCAGTCCCTTTTGCAGGCCCTGAAAGGTACTGCCACTCTGCCTCCTAGCTGTGGCATGCTTTTCAGGGTGCTTTGACTGGCAGCTTCATTAATTGTTGCCCATGGTGGGAATGGATGGAGACTGGCCAGGCCAGCGGCTGGAGAGACAGCAGCACTGCTCAGGAGGTGGAGAGGTGGCCATCGAAACTGGAAACCTGCACCCTGGCAGGGCGGCCACACCTTCCACTGGGTGCAGAATGGAAAGAGTAGAACTTTTGTGGGTATTTTGCCTTCTTTTAAATTCATATTTGTGTGCTTTATGATGTTCAGAAAATTTTTGTATATATACACAAAAGCATTCGCATGTTAGGGATGCATTTACCTAATACTAATTGGAATGTGTTGTCAGAAGTTTAGAGAACCAGCCGGGCTCGGTGGCTCAGCCTGTAATCCTGCACTTTGGGAGGCCGAGGTGAGTGGATTGCCTGAGCCTGCAGGTTCGAGACCCGCCTGGGCAACTTGGTGAGACCTCATCTCTACAATAAATCAAAAATTAGCCGGGCGTGGTAGCACGCGCCTGTAGTTCCGGCTACCTGGAAGGCTAAGTGGAAGGATCGCTGGAGCCCAGCAGGTCGAGGCTGTGGTGGCCGGGAGCGGCCACTGCACTCCAGTCTGGACGACAGAGTGAGACTCCAACTCAAAAAAAAAGAAGTTTAGAGAACCAGAAAGTCAACTTCTTCTTTCCCACCAGTATGGTGACAGATCTCTGAATGCCATTTTTAAAAAAGGAAAGAACTTGATTGTCAAGTAAAGGTGAATAGAAACTGACTTCTCTCTGAACCTATGTTGTCATTTGTGTCAAATGGGAGAGTCAGGTGAAATCCAGAGTACGTTTTGTCTTGGGTCCCCAAACTTGACAATGTGGAAGCGTTCTCAGGATAAGACTTTCACTTTTTTCTCTCGTGTTCACTACCCTACCCCCTGGGATTGGAGCTGTGCTTGGTATGTAGTTGATGCTCAGTGAACATTTGCTGGTGAACAGATGGACTTTTTTCTCGCATGACAGTTAAATATTATGCTGGCTGCATACGTAAGTCAATATTTAAGTTGGCTTCTTTTATTTGCACCTTTGGGCACTTGGCAGGATGTAGTGTGTGTGACAGTCAGTTTTACTGTCCCACAGATGACTTCCTAATAGAATGAGAGAGCTATTGGGGCCTTAGCAGTGTCACCCAAAAGGGTATAATGTAACAATTTTAGCACCATGTAGAACATGATTGAAGCTGGGATTAGGGGCGCATGCAGTTTTATTATACTACTCTGTCTACTTTTGAATAGGTTTGGAAATCTTCATAATAAACATTTAAACAAAACATCAAGGAACTATAGAAATCCAAAACTAGAGTCACCTGTTCCAAGCAGGCAATGGCCAAACTGGACAGTTTCCTTTTCTTTCTCTCTTTTAAATACAAAGTCATTATTCTATAATCTCCTGCAGTTTGTTAGATGTGTCTTGATTTTAGCTTCCCCTGGGCCAGTTACCTCTTCTTATAGTTACCTGAGCTCTTTGTGTAATTTTAGCTCATGTCCCGTGGTTGTCACCAACACCTCTCTTCTCCCTCCCCTTTGATGGGCTAAATCCTGGTTAACCTTTTCTCTATTTCACGTGTTGCTTCCTCCAGCACCACGGAGGTCTTCCGTGTAACTGACACACTCCAGAGGTCAGGACAGGTTCCATGTCCTCTGTGGGCTCTGTGCAGTTCTGGGGAATGTTACTGCCCACAAGTACTTTGTAGATTCCATTCATCTCTGCTTCTTAAAGTCACAAAAGGTACCTGTTGAAATCTGTAAAAACTCAACTCAAAAGTGGACTTTTCCCACCTGATGCGAGGCAGGTTTTCCTCTCCTGGGTGGAGTCTTTGTGCTCCATCTTGTACTCACCCCTGTTCTGCTAGGCCTTTTCTCTGGTTATCAGTCACTCTGAAACCTTGGTCTATTTTAAGAGGTGTAAGTAACTCTACCCAAGTCTGTGTCCTCTTTAGCCTTCTTATCCAGTTCACTGATATTTGATAGCTATGACCTCTGCAAGCTGCAGAGCCGTGTGGAAGCCCTGAGGACAAGGACCGGGTTTTGCTCTTCCCCGTCTCCCACACTGGGCCTGGGCCCTGGTGAGGGCTGGAGGGTTCCGGAGTGAAACACCCGCCGGGTGAGGGCGAGCCTCCCGCAGCCAGCCTTGTCTGACCTCACCTGTGGATGAGAATGCTGTCGTGGGAGAGAGCGGCAGAACGCCGGAGGCCCTCGCCCACCTGCTGCTGCTGCCTGGCCTCCACCCTGCGTCCTGCTCACACCACCCTCTAGCTTTCGCGGGTGTTTCCCCACCCCCACCCGGCCCTGCCTGTTCAGACTTGGCCCGGTTCCACCCTCAGCTGTCTGGACAGCCTTCCCTCTGGTCTCCAGCCCATACACAGTGTTTCTCCCTCCTTGAGGTGCCGGGAGCACAGGCACTGCCACTCGCTCCTCTGTTGTTGTCGTGGTCTGTCTTCATTAGTTGGTTAAGTTAACTCTTGCAGGTGTTTGTCTTCACTGAGGTCCTAAACTTTTGGAAGGCAGAGAAAACATTATAAGCGCTTTATCCTGGTGGTGATGACCTTCTGTTTGTAAGGGACTTTCTTTTAATCCCCCTGCAATTTTCAGAGTATTGCTTGTTTCTTTGCAGCAGGACCCTTTTTCAAAGAGCCACTCGTGTAGAAGCGCTCACATAGCTGGGCAGTGGCTGGCCTAGGGTCTGAGGCTTACATGTGTATTTTGTAGGTGGGTGGGGTTTATGTCCTACCGTCGGTCTGTTTTAAGGACAAGTTGCCACCCGAAATCCTTTGTGGAGCAGGTGGGAAATAACATACAAGGGGGGACCCTAAAAAACCCAACATTGATTTATAAAAAGTTGTGTATTTATTCTCATATGTTTACACTTCATTCACCTTCAAGGTACACTCCGTTTGATGCAGTACACCCATCGAGTTGCTTTTTCCACTGCTCAAAACAGTTTTTGAACTAATCGATTTTGATGCCTTTTAGTGCTTCTGCTGTTTTTGGTTTCACTTCTTTCACATCGGCAAACGTTTCCCTCTGAGGCCTTTTTTCATCTGGGGAAACAAAAAAACATAGGTTGGGGCTAGATCAGGTGAATAGGGAGGGTGGGGCATGGGGGTCATGGCATTTTGGGTCAAAAGCTGCTAAACACTTAGTGTGGTGTGGGCAGGTGCTCGTAGATCCCCCATCATGAAATGGCAACTTTGTTGGAAGAATCTCAAAAAAAATTAACTGAAGCTAAACACAGTCTCTCACAATAACGCTAGCTGACACACTGTTGCTGATGGGTTCCTAGAACACTTACCCAACAGAGAAAGCCTGTACTGCAGTGGGCTTGCCCTCCAAAAAAAAATTCTGTTTTTGGGGAGGTCCCCTGTCGTCTATACAAGAAGAAATTAACTGGCCCAACCCATGATAGCTTCGTTTTCTTGAGGGATTTTTAAAAATATAGCTAATGGTTAATAGGACAAATCATATGTTATATAAATTTTACCACAACAAAAAAATAGAAAATAATACAGCAAAGTACAAAGAATGATAAAATAATAGTAGATAAACACCCACAGGCTTACCGCACAAAGCTGATGGTTTTTAACAGTGATGATTTTCTTTATATGTTGTTGTTGCCTGGGGTTGCTGGGTGTAGGTGGAGTCCGAATTACTTGGTCCTGGATGCCAGGATGACCTGGCCCTCTTTTCCCTGCTCTTACAGAGTCTTGGAGATGGTACCGCGGTGTTCACGATGGGACGGGTGTAGCTCTCCTGTGTTTCCACTCCATTCTCTGTCCCCTCTGAAGTCCACACCAGCAGAGGAGCTGGCTCAAGAGTTTTGCAGCTCATCAGGGGCACAGCCAGTACCTGAAATCTGATCTTTTTGCATCTGAGTCTAGGGTTCCTTCCATGTTTCTGTTCTGTTTATTTCCATAGTCACCAGTGGAAGATACTGGCAAAGAATTTTCCTCGCTGTCTGCTCCTCAGGTGGAAGCGCCTGAGAGGATCCCATAACTCCGCTACCTTCTCTGTGGGCAGTTTCTCAAACAAATGGTCATTCCTCGTATCTGTAGCCTTAGTGGAGGAGAGTTCCTGCCTAGACTGGGGGCAGCTCTGGCTGTTGCAAAAGGACTCTGATACTCTGTCCTGATAAGTGGCTCTCCTGCTCCTGGTGGGGCCCCTTGCTTCGGGGCTTACTTTGTGGCTCAGCCCAGTTCAGTAAGGTGGAGAGCCTGTTTTCTGGGTGATTTTGGTGGCAAAGGGCATTTTATTTTCTTCTCTAGCCATTATAATAACAGGCTCTACTTGTCTTGCCTAATAGCCTCAGAACATGGCATGATGTTCTTCATGCAGTCTTGTAGACATAATTAGGACTTTTCTTGTGCTGAATGTCAATTGAAATAACATATCTTCTTAGATCCAGGTTATGAGTGAGAAGCTTAATTGACAGAAGCCTCTTCTGTCTCGCTCCTTGAAGAGGGGTTGGGCAGCTTAACGAGTAGATCTTCTTGCCTCATCGACTGAAGGAAAGCTGTTGATTGAGGCCATCAGGCTAAGCCACTGCCTTCTCTAGCTGTCTCTGCCTCGTCATGACATATCTACAGAAGTCACTTCGCAGTATTCAGTCCGTATTTGAAGGCACACATGGAATAATCTTGCTTCTCAAGGAATTTTTTGAATGGAAACTTCCCCTCTTAAATATATACTACTGGAATTTAACCTTGCTGTCCCACACAAAAGCTTTGGCATGACTTGGACGTCTTCATGGGGCATGTCCTGACTATGATCATCATTTCCCAGGTGGATGTACATGACAGGGCTTTGCAGCTGTGTGAGAAGGGAGAAAGAGAGGAGAAGAGCTGCACGCCCTCCTCCCCAACCCCCCAGAGAATGTTGGGCAGGTCCTGTTCGAGGCACTCCTTGCATCTCAGCTGGCCGCCCGCCAGTGCTCGGGACTTCTGGGCACCTTCTCCCCATAGAGTCTTCCCATGATACTCTTGCTCTTGTGCTGGAAGAAACCCAGTCTGCTTCTCTGGCTTGTAGGATTCTCTTTTCTGTCATAGAAAACTCGCAGAAGTCGGTGGCCAGCCCTGGTATGGCGCTCTGGGCTTGAGTCTTCCTTCCGACATTTGCTTCCTGCCTGCAGAAGGTACTCATTTGATCTCTTCCCTTCCCTGCCGGCAGCCTTGATGTGTTTCAAACTAATCTGCAGTCATGTGTCTAAATGTACCTCTAAATGACTTCTAAGGGAAGGAGAAGAAGAACACCGCCCTTAGAGTTGACAAGGTTCTTAGGATGACATAAGTGAAATAATTTGAGAAATGGAACGCATCATGGAAGCAGGGGCCAGAGAATATTTTTATGTAAAATTAGTGACTTGCAGCCTTGTCTTTTTTCCCCCAAATCACCTAGGAGATGATAGACGTTCCTGACTCTCTTCCAGAGCACTGACTCACGGCAGCCCTGTGTGAGGGAAGAAGGAACCCACTGAAGCCTGGAAGTGCTTCGAATGCCCTCCTCCTTTCTGCAGAACCACTGTTCTATAAATACGTTGTCAGGGGGGTTACCGCGAGAAATGGTCAGAATCCCAGAGGGTCATTTATGACTCAGGAACGGTTGCTTAAGCACCCGTTCGGGGCTGGGCCCTATGCTAAGCACAAAGGGCATGTCAAGACAGCTGGGAGGAGGCTGTGGCTCAGGAGGACAGAGAAGCCTCTGCATAGGTATGAGTACCACTCGCCGTGAGTATAAAACAGGAGTGCTAAGTACCACACAAGGGGTGCAAAAAAAGTATTCCTGGAGTTCAGAGGAAGGACTGACTACTTCTCACGGAGAGGATCGTGGACGGATTTATTAGAGAATGTGGCCCCTGGCCTACTCGGGTAGGATTTGGACATCTTAAAACAGGGCCACGGAAAGAGCCTGGTGGGTGAAGGAGGCAGCGGGGCAGGGCGGGCAGAGAGGATGGGTTCTAGCGGAAGCTTCTTGAGGCAGGCCTGGGCGTGGTGCAGGGAGGGCGGGAGTGCAGAGGCAAGTGGGGTGGCGTGCCCTGGGAAGCTGCCCAGAGATGTGCGGGGAAGCCGCGGAGCTTCCTCCCCGCACGTGAGAAGGGCCTGGCGGACCCTGGGCGGTTGACCTGGCCCCTCACAAGCCGCCTTGCTACCTTACTCTCCCCTGTCTCTTCGCTGTTCTGTAGTCCGTTCTCTCAGACTCATGACCTCTTTCTTTATTTAGTGTCTCCAATTTCTGGCTTAAAAAAGAAGATTTCTTGAATGTCACGTTGTATTGAAAACAAGGAAAAAAGCATTTCAAACCTTTTTATTGTGGTAAAATATATATAACATGAAATTTGCCATTTCAAGCATTTTAAAGTAGACAGTCACACACCAGCTTAAGTATACTTACAGTGTTGTATAATCATGATCGCCATCTAGTCGCAGAATTTTCGTCATCCCAGGCTGAAATTGTACATATGGAGCAATAACTCTCATTCACCACCCCCCCATAACCTCTATTCTACTCTCTGTCTCGATGAATTTGCCAATTCTAGGTACCTCATATGATATTTGTCCTTTTGTGTCTGACCTATTTCACTTGAGATAATGTTCTCAGGGTTCATCCGTGTCATGGTATATATTTGAACTTCCTTCTTCTTAAAGGTTGAGTAATATTCCATTGTTTGTATAGGCCATATCTGTGCATCCCTTCATCTGTTGATAGATGTTTTGGTTCAGATCTTGGCTGTTTACAGCACTGTGCATCGTGGCTTTTTGTTCATCACAGGCATCCCTACTGCCTCTGTCTAGATCTGAGCCACCTGCCGCATGCCTGGGTTAAAACGCTTACCTCTTGAAATCCATAGGCTTTTTACCTCTTGAAATCCAAAGGAACTGGGTTCTAGTCCTTTTCTCGTGTGGAGCAAGGGCAGGACACTTAAAACCTATGCACAATTTTCTGATCTTTGAACTGAAGGCGCTAACAACTCCATGCAGTGAGCACTGTTCTGAGGACACATTTAGTCATGTGTGTGACTGCTCAGCACTGTTCCTGGCATGAAAAGAGCTTAACCAGCAGTGGCTCCCAAAGAAATCAGAGCTGAACCAATTTCCCTGACCATCTTCCTTTCCCTTGCCTATACGATTTAACCCTGCCATTTGTTCCAGATTAATTTACCAAAAACGTGCGCGCAGGGTGGTGAGGCACTTCTGATGGTCTTGTTTGTTTCCCCGACAGCATGAAGAAGGGCTCATTTTCCTAGACAGCACTTGTCCTTTGAGGCCAGCTCAGCTGTGCCTTCTCTGTGGAGCTCCCCCTGAGAGCCTGTGCACCTTTTCATGGTTTCTTGTGTGTTTATCACCTCTTTCTTACACACTACTTTGTGTACGTATTTGTATTCTGTGTTTTACTTCCAAGCCTCATGAGTGGGGTCTGCAAGCTTTTCTCAGTGTGTACCTTTATCTGAATGTGAATTCATATGACCCAATGTAAGGTGAGGGTTGCTTCAAGACCCTCCTTCGGTCTTCCTATTAAAGTCTCACCAGGGCTGTCATATGATGGGGCGCTCTCTCAGCCCCCGCACCGTGAACAATATCAGGCAGGGAAGGCACCTTGTTCAGAAACTATCTCTGCCAGTCCCAGCATCTGGTCCTCGTAAAGGTCAGCTAGCTGAACTTGACTTTTTTAAGGCAAATAAATTTAACACTGGCTAGGTAGTTATTTCTTGGGGTTTGACCTTACAATGGCAAGTATTTGTTGTTATTGTAAAAACAAAAAAATCATTAAAAAACCCAAAACTTTAACAAGTCAGTTTAAAAAGCAATAAAGTATGAGGTTTATATGAATGTAGTAGACCCATAGGACAATTTTTTTTTTTACTGTCCTAATATTATTCAAATGTGTTCTGTGACTTAGGAGAATTTCTTCACAAGTAGCACTTGTCATTTTTTTTAAATGCTTCAGATTAAACAACTTAAGAGAGAAAAATGTGAAGATATGCCATAGAAACCTGCTAGATGCTTCAAAAAGTGGCTTTAGTGGTGCCTAAGACCCTGTTTGAAGAAGAATGTTTAAAGAATTTGTATAAATGTTAATGAAATGTGAATTTAAAACAGTATTTTTAAAGTAACTCATTTTGTCATGTGACTTAAATTTGTATGTATTTTAATGGATACAGAAACTGCTATAAGATACTTGACCGTTTCATCTACAGCCCTAAACGTTTATTTTTTCAAATTGGATATATTGAGTTTGGGATCACTTTATTTTGGGGGAGGGGGAATATATGATAGTTGTGACCTGTGCCCAATATGAATGAGTGAGTTATAGACCTAAGATTACTAGTTAAAAATTATTATTGCCTTATACTTGCTTTTAAAAGCTTTGTGTCTCACTCTTCCTCTGGTAATCTTTTTTTTTTGAGTTGGAGTCTCACTCCATTGCCCAGGCTGGCGTGCAGTGGCACACTCATAGCTAGCCCAGCGTTGACCTGCTGGGCTCCGGTGATCCTTCTGCCTCAGCCTTCTAAGTAGCCGGAACTACAGGCGAGTGCTACC
This sequence comes from Tarsius wallacei, assembly GCA_963574415.1. Lineage (NCBI taxonomy): Eukaryota > Metazoa > Chordata > Mammalia > Primates > Tarsiidae > Tarsius > Tarsius wallacei. The sequence continues at coordinate 14,333 of CAUYQG010209832.1, forward strand.
ATGCCTGGCTAATTTTTGATTTATTGTAGAGATGAGATCTCGCCAAATTGCCTGGGCTGGTCTCGAACCCACAGGCTCAGGCAATCCACTCACCTCAGCCTCCCAAAGTGCTGGGATTACAGGCTGAGCCACCGAGCCTGGCCCCTTTAGTAATCTTTGAGGGAGTAGGCAGGGAGTTTAAGTTTAGAAGTATTCAGCTTAACTTGAGTATTTCAGCAAATCACGTACAGAAAAACAGGACACCTCTTCTTTCTCCTTTTCAGTCTTTTTGGATATTGAATCGGTAACCCATAAAAGCGCTTTAATGAAAAGTGGGTTTAAAGTTTATTATACTTAGTTGGTAAGAAAAGCCCCAAAGCAGTGGATGGAATAATTGATTCCCTGTAGAACCACTTGCTTATTCGTTCCTGGGATCCCAAAATTCCCAAAATGATCTTTCTCCTTCTCAACCTCAGATCGAGGAGACGACCCCTGGCCGCTACCATGGTCAGGGATCCTGTAGGATGGACAGACACCTCTGCTTTCCTCTCTAACTGGGAGATTCTGGCATCTCTTTGGAGAGTGTGTACCTCCTTCTCCCTAGGGACAGCCTGACTGCTCTTTTGGTTCAAGAGGCGATGGCTAAGCAAATCTAGCTTTAGGTAACTTGCCAAGCCAGGGTTAAGGAGCACGGATCCAACGGTTTTGGAGTGGTGCAATGAAAGAACAGCACAAGGTCCGGCTGCTGCTCTCTTGTTCCTTCCCAAGGCCTGGGCTCTGCCCAGCTAGTACAGGACAAAGGGGGAGCTTTCAGCCTTCTGTCAATAGCCTATTGTATAAGGGAGGAGGTGGAGCAGGAATGGCAGCATCTCGCCAGCTTGGCCCTCTGCATTAAGGAAAGATGTCAGGATTTCTTAATTTGCTGCTGCCAGGGCAGGAGTGATTTTTGTGTGGGTTTGTTTGAGGGCTGCATTCCTAGTGAAGTATTCCATCAGATTGCTATTATTCATCTTGATGAAGGCTTGAGGAACTTCAGAAGGAGAGAAACAAACAGATCACCCGCTTTTGGTTTGTAGATGACATGAAGAGAATAAAATGCTAATGTAAGTAAAAGTTTGCAGATTTGCAAGATCTGTGTGTGTGTGTGTGTGTGTGTGCGCGCACGTGTGTGTGCATGTGTATGGGTTTGTATGCCCTTAGAAAATGATGCCCTTTTGAGTCACCTCTGGCCATGAGCCACTTCTTTCATGGTGCAAACAAAGTGCTGAGCGGTAAACTTTGTGTGCAGTGGGCCTTGAACCCACATGTTCAGAGGCCAAGGTGAGAGTTTAGGTGACTTTTTCATGCAGAGATCCCACAATACCTTGGAGTGTGAGCACTGGAAGGATCTTTACAAACCTAGTCTCAGACTTCCAAAAATGGGTCTGACTGAAGGGGACTTATGAACCTCATGTGTAGATAATTATGTGTATTCTCAATGACAGGATTAATGGCTTAGAATAGTTAAGAATCATTCATGTAGACTGGATTTAGTGTCAGGTGTCCTGTTCTTGACAAACATCTTGGGGAAAGTCATATAAGTCTCTGGCTTGGCTTCCTCATCATCATGGCTTGGCTTTGTGATGTTCAGGCAAGACACAGGATATGAAAGCCTTTCTAAAACACCAAAGAAATGCTAATTGCGTCTGTAGCTATTCTGTACAAAGTTTGGGTAGACAAGTACTAGGATCGATCTCTGTTTTCTGACAGCCACGCACTCTAGTTTCTACTACCCTGCCCTGCTACGTCGGTTTCTAACCAGGTCTATTTAAAGGCATCCTCTGCACTGGTTCTTTATACTGGGATTGTGCCAGATTTCCTTGGTCATTATTATGGTCCCTGTCACTTTGTGGCTTTGGACTCCAGCTTTATAGGGAATTCAAAAAACCCAGCTGAGCAAACCCACTTTTTGTAAGTGTGGGCAGGGTGCACAGGAGTAGCTGCAGGGGAAGGAGAAACTAGTTTTCAGGAGCTCGTGTGTTCCCTACTGAGAAATACTGACTTCTTAAGCCTTTAAGCCCAGCGAATCATATTCTTGGCAAACAGCAGCATGACTTCTGTGCCCAGGCTATATACCTGGGTATAAGATGACGTGAACATTTGATTTTGAAAGAATTTTTAAAATTCCGACTGTAATAAGAATAAAATATTTCTGTGTTTCAACTATTTGTCAGCAAATGCATGAGTCTTAATCCTCCTTAGAGATCCATTAGGATTGAAACTTAAAGCATGATGTTTAATTTTACCCCACATCGTTAAAATAAAATTTAAAAAATGTGATGTCTGTGTTCATTACAGCATTGAAATCCCATTTATTGTGTCTACTTTTCTTTGGATGTAGGTCTGCCTCTATTTTTAAATACTCCGATTACCTTTTTCTTATAGCAGTTAAATAGAAGGGAAAAGACTTATAATGCTATCAGTTTCATATTTAAGAACCGTTCTTTACATGGATCTAAATGAGGTATTGTCTTAGTTCTTTATGCATAGACTATGTACAGCACTAATCAATTTGCTCAGCGAAGTTGGTTTACAGCTTATTACCTGGCTACCAGCTAAAAGGTATGAATTAAACTGCTATAGCTTGTCATTATCCCTGACTAAATATAGGAATTTGGCTGTATTTAAACCCTTAGCATTATAGATTAGTATCTGATAAAATGTTCTTGCATGCGTACTACTAAATCTATAATTTTCTGACATTTAAAAAAAAAAGTTTTCTTTCCTAGACTTATTAAACTTTCTTAGTGCAATGCAGTCTATAGCTAGGCTACTGCTGATACAAATCACCTATGTTTAACTGTGTTTGTTTACAGAGGAATTATTTAATATTCTCACTTAGGGACATGATTCTGTTGCACAGGCCCTGTAAGTTCATCCAGTCTAGGTTTTATGGAAAATGCTTCAGAGACTTTAGGGAGAGAAGAAGAAAGGGCATGGGAGAGTGGGTAAAGGGAGAATAATTCTTATTCCAATTCAGAGTGCTGCAGGGCAGTGAAGGCAGCTAGATGGTGAAAGGATTTAGGGCAAGGCACTTGTACATGTTATGTTTGTAAGGTTGCTTTGCAGTTGCCATACTGTCTGTGAAACCTGACCGCTTAGTGCTGGTAGGACCTGGGCTTGACATGTCTCTTTTCCTGCAGGGTGTAAGCATCCTCTCCTCAGAAAGGCCTTCCCCAGTGCCTTGCAGACATTGCTTGTTCAATGTTGTGCCCTCCCCCATGAGATAGCTAGCCACTGAAGGCCTTGTCCAGGTCATCGGCCTGTCCTCGCAGCCCTTAGCCAGTGCGTGGCACACACTAGGTGCTCAAATATGCACGGTGACAAGAGCAGCTTGATTTCTTTGGATTCATGCAGAATAAATCTGCTGTGGGCGTACTCTCGACAACATGTTTCTTCCTTGGTGTATCTTATGTTGGTTAGACATTACCACCCGGCATCCGATCCTTCTTTTCAGTGGTTTAAAAAAAAAAAGCACATTGTCTCTTCGTATGGGGAAGCTGAGCAGAAGGAAAACAGTGTCTGTTTTCAGAACTGGCCCTGGCAGTGACACTCACTGATGGCTGTTCCTGCCCATGGGTGGAGCAGTGGGGTGACTCTGCTCCCGGCTCCCCATTGGCCCATCTTCCACCCTCTGCTCTCCTGAGAAGTCAAGTATGGATTTTGTCTGCTAGTTACCTTTAGCCCAGTGGGCAGCAGCGTAGGACTCAGCATGTGACTAATGCCCTGAGAGACCTTGGCAGGCAGGGTAAGCACTGCTGAGCCTTCTAACCCCGCCCCACCCCTACCCTCACCACCCTCTTCTGTGTCTGTAGTGAGGTGTCACCTAGCAGTCTGCTGTTGGTGGCACAGATGGTGAGTGACTTTGTAAGCACTGGTACTTTCTCTGCAGAATTATGGGCTGAAGAAATGTGCTTATCTGTTGTTTCTCTGCTGTCATGTTACCATCTTGAAATTTTGTGTGTGCGCGCGCACATGCATTTGCATACACTTACACAGAACTGTTGTAGTAGAGGTTGAATGAGCAGAGCAGATACATTATGTTGGTTCCAGCAGTATCGATGGCCAGTAAGACAGCCTGATGTTGTGCTGCTCTGGGCAAAACTATGTAATAGGATAGCTTTAAGTTTAAACAGGGCATATTTGAGCAAAGAGAACTATTTTCAGTTTTGTGACCTAGCTAATTAACAGAATATGTAGCAAGTAGCTTACGAATACCATCCAAACTTACATTTAAATGTTACTTGTTGCATTGCCAGGGAGTTTTGGAAAAAAGTCTTTCGGATCATTTTTTTATTATTTCCTTTCCTTTGCTGCCAAACTTTAGAACAGTGATTCATCAATAATTTTCTAATTATAATTATCTTTATTATCTGTACCTTACTTTTTTTGATACTGATCTTTGTGTTAATTGTCGTAGCATTCTATTTGAGGCTTAGAGAGAGAGAGAGAGAGAGAGAGAGAGAATTATCTAATTTTCTTCTATGTGTTTTGGCTTCTTAATTTTTTTTTGTAAACTCCTTGGAGGCAAGCATCCTTTCTTATTACCTGAGTACCTTACTGTTCTGCATTCAGGACTTGTCACAGAGCTTTGACAGAAGAAATGATATCTAATATTTTATGAGTACTTTCTGGTGTGTGTGGCACCATATTAGCCTTTTTTATGTGAGTCATTTAGCAGTCATAAAAGCCCTATGAGATAGGTGCTGTTTTTCATCTCCATTTATGGATGAGGAAACTGAGGCACAGAACGGCAAAGTAATTTGTCCTAAGTCATACCGTTCATAAGCTGAGGAGGCAGAATTTGGCTCTAGAATCTAGGATCTCAAATAGTGTCATATACTTTTTCTCAAATGCTGTGCTATCATCTACTGTCTGATGGTTGGTTTAAAGTTTATGCACAGAAATTTGCTTATTATTTTAGCTGTAGTCTTGGGAACTAGAAAAGAAACTGGTCTATTAGGAGAGCCAACTACAGCTTTCCCAGCATTGATATTGCCACTTTGTGGTGGGAAGGGTACAGAAAGGTGACATCTGGGCTGGTCTGTTTAACCAGCTTGGGAACTTGCTCTGAGATCTGTTGGAAGAAGTAGAAAAGGATGGCCCTCAGGTGGTTTGGGCGTGTTGGTCCTCTCCCCCCTGATCCCCATTAGCCTCGATAGAGTTGAGTGTATTTGATTAGATGGAAGAGAACAGAAAGATAATATCAGAAAAGAAAACAGAAATTTATAACTATTATGTAAGCATTTTATGGGAAGAATTCTTCATGAGAAAAATCTTTCTAATATGTTAATGAAAGGAAGCTAATGTTTTTATTTTTTAATACAAAATAATGGAGAAATGGAAGGAAAATGAATTCTTAAAGTGTTTTCAGAAAAATGACATTTGACAGCCTGGAAAAGGCCTGGACCATTTGATTGTGGGTTTTAATGCCTGGTGTGGCCAGCCAGCCACTGAATTGGATGGTTGGCCTCTGGGAATTCTGGAGAGGAGTCCTGCTTCCCTGGAATGAACATGACATTTTTCTCTTCCGACAGAATTCAGCTTAGAGAACTATCAACACAAGACAATGCAAGCCCACGAGTTGTTCCGGTATTTTCGAATGCCAGAGCTGGTTGACTTCCGACAATACGTGCGCACCCTCCCGACCAACACGCTCATGGGCTTCGGAGCTTTTGCCGCACTCACCACTTTCTGGTACGCCACGAGACCCAAAGCCCTGAAGCCACCATGTGACCTGTCCATGCAGTCAGTGGAAGTGGCGGTAAGTGGAGGGCCCTGCCTGCCTCATGAGTTTTCTCCGCATTACCCCAGATCAGTTAAGCAGCACTGAATGTGATATTGATCAAGATCAAAGTCACATATTTGTGAGAACACTTTGTAAACAGAAATTGAGGCCGAAATACAGGGCACAGGGACAGATGAGGGGTGTTGGTTGGGTGTCTATCCCGAGTTACACAGACAATCATTCCAGAAGTCACACTGAGCCTCTACCCTGTCCTAGGCACTGCGGTAGACTCAGAGGATTCCATGGAGGGAGACAGGCAGCACTCAGTCCTCGTTCTAGTCTAGTGGGGCTGAGAATTGTCAAACATGTTACAGAAAGAAAGATTTTACTGGTGGTGTGTCTGATACTTAGAATACATCTTCAGGCTGTCTAAATCAAGTAGGGTTCAAGTAGGAACCTGCCAGAGTAACATGGCTGCAGAATTTAGGGTAGGATGTGAAGAAGTAACATTCAAGAGGCACCTCCGGTTGAGTTGCCAAGTGCCGTGGCTGTGTGTGACTTGGGCAAACCAGAGTTCGTGCGTTCATGGCTATGAAAATTAAGCCAGAACGAAGGTAGTTATGACTTCATGGGTGGGATGGCAGAGAGGAACCTTAGGACCCTTCCAGGAAGTCGCTTTCTTCGTGCCCCTGCTCACCCTTCCTTCCCTTCTTGGTCTCTTTTCAAGGCTGGTGAAAAGGGGGGAGGTGCAGAAAAGATGAAGGGGCCCAGTCGTCATGGGTGCTTTGCGTCTTCACCGGCTCCCTGCTCTTGCTGTGTGGTCACTCATGTTCCCCCACCTAAGTCAGAATTCCTTTTTAGTGTTTCCTACTTTCAGCAGATACTCAGAAGAACGTGAAAGGCAGAATCCCCTCGCTGACTGCTTCTAGATGTGGTGATGGAAGGCCTTCCCACTTTCCCAGGCCACGAGGAGGAGAGGGTGCCTTTTCCCATACAGTCCTGGCTGGAGTCAGAGCATTTTGTTCTTTATGGGGCTTTAGTTCTTTGTTTTCTTCTAAACAAGTGCTTGGATTCGTTAATGTGAAACTCTTAAAATATATAAAGGATCCGTCAGCCTAATTCATGCCAAAATATAAATATAGAACGACTGAACTCCTGCTGAGAAAAGTTAGCGTTCTGCTTTATTTCTACGTAGCGGGTCAAGGTACCTCAGTATTTCACCTCAGCTAATCACATATCAACCGTGAGTAAGGTTTAACTCTACCTACTGGGTCCGTGTAAGGTTTTGGCATTCCTTCTCCTCTGGCAGAGGACCTGCTGTATCACGGTTGCCCTTGCTGTGAAGAGTCCTTGGCAAGTACAGTGAAGACGTTTATACTTTAGCAGCAACTGTAAGAAATGTCTAGTTCTGCCGGGCTTGGTGGCTCAGCCTGTAATCCTGCGCTTTGGGAGGCTGAGGTGAGTGGATTGCCTGAGCCCGCGGGTTCGAGACCCGCCTGGGCAACTTGGCGAGACCTCATCTCTACAACAACCCAAAAAATTAGCCGGGCGTGGTAGTGCGCACCTGTAGTTCCAGCTACTTGGAAGGATCGCCGGAGCCCAGCAGGTCGAGGCTGCAGTGGCCAGGAGTGGCCACTGCGCTCCAGTCTGGGCGACAGAGTGAGACTCTGACTCAAAAAAAAAAAAAAAGAAAAGAAATTTCTAGTTCTTATTATATGAGAAGTGGTGGGGGCACTTCACTTGTGACTTTTAAGTTCCAGCTTAGTATAAAGTCACTCCACCTTGTTAAAATTATACATTTTCCCTACAGAACACTTTAAAACTATAGATAAGCAGACAGAAAATGAAAATCTGTCATTCTACTGCCCAGTATATAGGCTTCCTGGTTTTTCTCTTTGCTTATAGAAATAGATTTAGCATTGATTTGCAAAATGTGTAGGTCTTAGGAATAGCTACCAAACTTGCTGTGCCTTTTAAAAAAGAACTTAAAAATTTGAATTTAAAAGTAGCCCTGGAAGTATGATGCGCAGTAATGACAGATGCTTTGACATAGCGAGCACCATTGTATGGATGTCTGTGGCAGGGAAGGAGGAACGAAATTCGTTTCATAAGGCGTTCGTGAAGAGCCTGTGTCTGGCACTGTTGCGGGGCGGACTGCCAGAGCGAATCCTGTGGCTGTGTTCCTGCTCTCAAAACACGCAGGCACCGTTCGCCAGCTTCCACCCTCAGCCCCTGTCTTACACATGCAATCTTTGTCACCCTCGTCTCCCCATAAACTCTACGTGGATATTAAAATGAGAGGAATCTATTCTCTTTGGTCTGTCCACTTCTCTTCACAACCCACGCTGGCTGTTTCCCAGAGACACTTTTAAAAGTAGCAGCCCAAAGGTGCTCTGTACGTTGCATCTTTTGCAGTTTCCTTTTAAAAATCAGGGTTGTGGCTGGGTGTGGTGACTCATCTCTGTAATCCCAGCACTTTGGGAGACCAGGGCAGGAGGATAGCTTGAGGCTAGGAGGTCGACAGTAGCCTGGGCAACACAGCAAGACCCCATCTCTACAAAAAAAAAAAAAGAACAATTTTATTTAATTTTTTAAAAAAGAGGTTGTAAAGAGGAAGTTAGCACTCATGATGTCGACCTGTAATGAAGACCCAAACTAGAGAATGGGACAAAAAAGCTAGGTTAGGAACAGAATCCAAAAAGTACTTCTTAAATGCAGCGCTGGTCTGGTCAGTGCTGTCTGGAGAACCATGTCCCTGTGTCCACCATCACTCAAAGGCTGGCTTTTTCCTGCTGCTGGAGAAGAATTTCCATCTTCCAAAAGTGTCTCTGCTGCTGCTGCCCCTTGACTTTGATGGAAGCAGGTTTTGTGGGGTTTGTTTGTTTTTGTATCACTTTCACAAGGTTTCCAGTTTTAACTTGTCTTAGCCTGTTCATTGAGGTTGAGAGCCCCATGGTCCCCTAGTGAAGATAATCTTCACTGGGGTGATGAGAAATCTCTTGGAATGCTCGGGCAGACCTTGGTTTCAGTGAAGGGAAGTACCAGGAGAGAGACGGGGCAGAGGCAGAACTGGACGAGTTCACCAGGCTCTTCTGACCTTCAGATTCCACATCTGGAAAACAGAAGTGATGGTACCTTCTCTCCTTCAGTGTTGCTAAGAGAACTGCATAGTTTTTCAGTGTCTGCCTGGCCCCAGTAAGTCTTCAGTAGATGTTAGTTTTCTTCCTCCAAGATCTTCTCTTTTAAACCCTCACATTTTATACATAAGAAAACTTGGTCCAAACAGGTGAAATTGTATCGTACAGTCAGTGGAAGATTTAGAACTCTGCTGCTCCACTTTCGTTATATGAGTTGAAAGTTGTATATTATAAGGAAAGTTTGGATCTGTCCAGGTCACATTGGAGTCAGTGGCTGGTCAGAGCTCTGAATTCTGGAACAGGCTCTTCTGAAAATGGACATGCAGGCCCAAGAGCCTGGAGGTAGAGATGAAATGAAAGGAGCAAAAGGAACAGGCAAAGTAAGAAACAGTCTAGATTCCATACCCAGGTTGGATATAGGATCAGCAACTGTTAAGAATCGGATAGCATGAGGACTGGCTGGGAGAGTGGGGCACAGAGCTGTAAAACCTGAGCAGTTCTGCTTCAGGACCAGGTCACACCAGAACTCGGTACTGATAGGGTTGTGGGCCTACCTGTCAGGTTTGAGAGACTTGGGCCACAGACCGTTATGAATTACAGATGAGGATCATTGTAGTTGCTGAAGGAGGTCATAGAGAGCAAATGTGAGTTCCTTTCCTTGATGAGAGATGTGGCATGGGCATTGACATGGCATGTCTAATTAGTGCGGAAAGATTTTTGACAACGGCTGCTAGATTATACTGCACTTAAACAAAAAATCCATGTTATTTGTTACTTGTTTTTAAATATTAAAGAAGGGAATAAATTGTAGCAAGTTAAAAGCTTTTTCATACCTGCAAGCCCTTAGCCTTTCTAAGACTTAATTTTAAGAATTTCAGAACTCAGATTAAAATTTCCCTCTGGTGGCTATACTAGCTAGTCTATCACAGATTCACGATGTGGACTTGTTACCAGATGTCAGTTCTAGCAGGGGCTCATGTCTTTTGATATGCAGAACCAGTTCCTTTGGTATAACTCATCTAGTTTCCAGGTTGAATGACTAAATTCCACACCAGACGATCTCATGGCATTCAGGTCACAAGCTGGCTGGTGACCCTTTTGCATAAAAGGGTGAAAGGTATACCTCCATACCTCCGCATGTTGGGATGTATGTGGTTAGTGACCTACCTTTGCATTTTAATCCTGTGCTCCAGAAAGTCTGCTATGGAGGATGTGACACTTTGATTTAATCATCTGCAAGTCACAGAGAATAGTAATCAGATACGTGTTCATTCAGCAAGACTTGGCTCCTCCACCATGGTGTGCACATACCAGGGGAGAGCTGGCTGCTGCCCTCCTGCAGCCCAGACCAGCGGGCGTTCAGCTCAGGGCTCCCCCCGTCCTTGGCAGAGGGTGAGAGCCAGCCTGAACTAAGAGCAAGGCAAGTGACTTGTTTTCATGCTATCAAACTAGAACTGTGGATTCCATCTCAGGAAAGAAGCAAACTAAATGAGGCATTCCAGCCTTTGGAAGCAATGATCAGTAAATAGTGTGGTTTTAAAATTCACAAGTCATGGTCCACAAGAGGCTTTGTCAATGTCATGACTGCTGTCAACCACCCATACCTCCCAGCCAATGTGCACACTGTGACAAGGACTGGTGTTCTTTGTTCCGTGTAGAAGGTGGGAATGGAGCACGTCACTGAGTGGGATTTTCCCACGTGACTGGTTGTAACCCTCATTTCCACAAAACCGTACTTCACACATATATGTGTGTCAAGGCCCACCGTCAAACGGGGGTAAACCGCTTCTGAAGAAGAGAGCAGATTCCTAAGTTGTGGTGAAGACTTATGCCAGACCTGTAAAGCAAGGCAAGCCCGTGGGGGTCATGCCAGTGGAAACACCAAGAACGGGGGGCTGCCCTTCTGATGTGAGTGGCTGGACGGGCTCCGAGCGGGAGGAGCTGTTGCTGGTTGGAAGGATCAAGTCTGCTGGGAAGCAGGCGTTCAGGACCAAGTCCGAGTGGAAGCCGCCGGGGAGGGGCAGGAGGAGCGTTGGCCAGGGAGGCCGATGGGGTTGGGTGTCTGTGTCACTCACTCTCACCAACACCAGCCTGGTGGTCCCTGGGAGTGTCACAGACAGCTGCAAGATGGGACATTCACCTGAGGGATTCGGGAGGTGGCAGGTGAAGACGGAGAGGAGGGAAGAGATGTTAGGAACAGTAGTAGCATCTGGTTGTCTCTGCAGTCACTTGTAAATGTGGCATCCTAAGTATCGTCTTCGTAGTCCTTTGGGAAGCTTCGGAACAGAATAGTTATTCGATAAGTAGCTAGCAGTACGTGTGGCACTTCGGAAGTATCTCCTGGCCTAGTGCTCTGGCTTCATGTCCCTCCGTAATCCTCATGTGAATCTTGACTTTGAGGCGTTGACTTTCATGCACTTCCCATTTGTAACTGCAGGTTCCCTGTCACTATCCTTCTTGGCCTGCTCTTCTCTGGTCTCGATGATAAAATAATTGTGCAAGTAGTCAAATGAAGATACAAGCAATGAGATATACACTTTTAGTTCTACCCTAGCAAGTTGCTGCCATGTACCTCAGAGAATTCTTGGATGTATTTTTCTAGCAAGTGTTCCAACATTTGAGGACATTTTCACAAGCAATCTTAGCAGCTGGGGCAGTGGAGGTGGAATGGAGAGAGGGTAATTAGAGGGGGTGTTTTGGGACTGAAATGCTCTTCTGGCAGTGTGCAAACAACATTTTCATGCCGTTAGGTAACTTTAGCACCTTCTCTAAAACTTAATAATGGACTTCTTAGTGGCAGGATATGACAGATCTTGCTAAATTACTTTTCCTTTCTAAACTCACATTCTAGAAAATAACTGAGTTGCTCCTTAAGATGCCTGAAGACCTGTCTGCTGACATAGAAACACTTCCTAGGTGGCTGAGTTAGGTGGAATATGGCTCTGTGCTATAATGAACGGCGGTAGTTGGGCGGTGGGCTCTCCGAGGTGAGGCCAAGTGTTACAGAAGCTTGAAGTCTGAGTTTCTGATCTTTGTACCAGGCCACAAAAGTATTAAGTAGCTGCCTTAGGAATTCAAGGAAAGAAATAGGTTGCTTGTTATTTTAAAAAACGATTTATTTCTTCCTTTACCCAGGAAGAAAAACTAAAGGTCACTACAGGAATATAGGAACACAATACAGCAGATACAAAAACACAATTTTGTTTTGTACAAATGATGCTGCGTCTCACAGGCTTCATTAAACAGAGAACATGTGTAGATATAAACGACAGAAACGCTTGCTGTGATATTTATTTAAGTTTAAAAATAGCCTCCCCCAAACAGAGCCAACTGGTGCCAAATGAGAAATGACAAATGTAGGCTTTCTGTGTTTCTTGACAAAGGCCCTTCTGCACACCAGTGTCCAAAAGGTAATAAATAGAAAAGTAGCTCCTTTTGGACTAGGCAGAACGGAAGCAGAAGACCTTGTATATTCTAAATGGCTGGCATGTCAGAATTCTATAGGCCATCTTTATTTTGCTGGAATAATGTGTGCTTGTGGAAATTTGGATGTTATTATTTCAAATTTTCTTCCTTTTTATTGAGGTAGATGGTGACATTTTCCCTCCTGTGACTGGCTGATTTTTTCTGGTGATGAGATATTTTGCTAAGTACTGTGTCAGTCTCCTACCCCCCACTCCCCACCCCTCCTGAGTAAATCCTTTGAAATAGTGGGGAGCTTGGGAAGTTGGAAACTGAGATGAACTAGGGATGAAAAGAAAAAAGGTTCTGAGGATTAGGAGAAAGCATTGAAGAATCAGAAAACCCAGCTTGGCACAGGTGATCTGGCTCCTGTCTCAAGGATGAGGATGAACAACATAGGGCAGGTTTGGAACCTGCTTGGCAACTACAAAGCAAAACTCTTGACACACCCAGATGTCCTAGAGGTGGGCAGAGAAGGGAAGAGTCCCCCAGAGTCTGAATTTCCTCATCTGGAGAGTGGCTGACCTTTAGCAGGTGCTCAGTAAATATTCGCTTTCCTTCCACCTTTTCTGCATGTAGATGTCAAGCCCCAGCACTGCCTGTCAGGATGGCTCTGTGCTCACCTGAGGGTGAAGGATCTTGGGAAGTTATGTCGTTAAATATTGAGCCCAAGGCTCAATGTTACCCTGTGACATTTACAATTCAGCACATTGAGAGAGCCTGGGTATTTTAAAAAAATATCTTGTCCATCATGCAGAAATTATTGTGGATGGGGTGGGTTGTCTATAGGCTGGCCTTTAAAAGTCCTAGTTTAATATATCAAAGATGCAGTGTTGCTGGATATGGGAATTGATGGCCAGAGATCCTCTCTGAAAGGTCACTCTATGGAAAACAGTTTTGTGTCTGTTTATAAAAAGTAGATGATGGTGTCTGGGCAGGCTGGAATGCATGTAAAATGTAAGTGCCAGGAAGAATACAGTTGACACTCTGCATCTCACAGGTTCTGCATTCAAGGATCGAAAATATTAGGGAGGGTACATCTATGCTAACCATATACAGACTTTTTTTCTTTCCAATATTCCCTAAATCATACAGTATAACAGCCATGTACACAGCATTTACATTGTATCAGGTGTTGTGGGTACTCTAGAGATTATCTGAAATATGAGATGATGTGCATAGGTTACATGCACATACTTTATATCTGGGACTTGAGCATTCATGGTTTTAGTGTCCTGGGGGGACGACTAGATACTCCATATGGAAGGTACTGGAAGGAGCAGAAAGAGTCATTTTAACCCTAGGACCTTGGCACCACACGCTGCTTTTCTCCCTAGTGATGAACTCAGCATTAGAATCCAGCCACGTCTTCGCAATCTACCTCTCCCCGCTCCTCTCTTCCGTCCCCTTCTCTCTCTTAGCCTCCCTTTCCTTCATTCCCTCTCACCCCACCCCCACCCTGTCTTCTTTCTTCCTCCTGACCCCACCTCCCCCCATCTCTCTCCTCTGGGAATAAAACAATGGTAGCACAGTGGGCATTTAACTGCGATGGCCTGTAGATCTCCACTTGTGGATGGAGATGAGTGAGACCGCAGTTGATAACGTTTTCTATCTCTAAGACATCCTCAAGAGTGTAATTTGCTTTTGCATTTAAATGCAGAAGTGTCACAAAATAACTCACAGTCAGCTGTTCCTATTTGTCCAATATTGGCAAGAGTTCTAGTCTCTCGGGAACCATACGCAGCTGTTCATGGTTTTTCTGCCCTTCCTGTCCCCCCCTTTTCCTCTTCCTGCCCCCAAGGGGAGCTTGAACTTTTATTTCCTAATCCAGCCGGTGTGGGGAGCCTGACCTCCTGAGGAACCTAAGCTTGTATAGATGTTGCAGAATATACTTGTGACTAATCATTTGACTGGCGTATGTTTGACTCACCATCTTTTTTTTAACTGGGAAAACTATATAACCTCATTAAAGGGATCGATAGCAGAGGAAACAAAAGCCCCACAAGCCCTTCTGACTTCCAGTCTTGATGACTGACTTCCTGCACGTTCTATCCAGATTGTCTGCTTAGCTTGCTCTGTTTCTTGGGCACAACTGAAACCCCAACCTTTATCCCAACCAGTAGGTGTCAGAAGGCCAGAGAGGCCAAATTTAAAGGTCTTTTTCATCTAAGTAGATGTTCCTAGAAATAGCTGCATGGACTTGAATAACCCAGTCCTGTAATTAAATCCCCTGCTTTTGAAGTGGTTCTGTTTTGTAACACGTACTAACATTCTGGGCTCCAGTTGTGACAGCTGTGCTTCCATGCACTCAGAGTGATATCACTGAGGCTGCTAACACCCAGTGTTCAAGTCTAGTGTTCTTGCACAAGAAGAAGAGTAACACTTAAGCACGTAAAGATGATTCTTTAGGGGAATATACCATCATTTCATGATGACAAATCTCAAAGCACAGGTCCTTGTTCTTTGTGCCCGTCCCTGTCTGGTTCAACCTACTCTCTTGAAATTTCAGTTTTAAGTGACACCATGACCTCCTACCCAGTTTCATTGAGTCTGTGGTTAGTTCCTTTTTTTGGCGTATGTCTCATTTACTGCTTCGTTTTCAAGCTATTATAATTATTCTAATTGCTAATTAAAGCAATAAAAAATATCTTGTCCTCTGGTCACATTGTCAAGATGATGGCTTTGTTGGGGATATAATTAGCTTCTTTAACTTTGATTTGGCTGTTCTGCCTCCATGTCTCTCAAATTCCTGAAGGTTATATGCCACCCAAAACTTAAACCTAGCTAAAGAATCGTTTAGCTAAAAGTGTGTGATAAAATGATCCTCCAGAACAGTGATTCTCAAAAGAAGAGTTGGGAAATTGACCAAGAGAGTTGACTTGTCTTGAAGGGATGTAGTCTGCACATAACCAAAGCTAAACTCTGTCTCTTTCTCTGATCCACCCCATGTCCAGCCTGCTGTTTGTCACATGGGACTGTGATCTCCTCAGCCCTTCTCCTTTTCTCCTGCTGGATCCCATTCATTAGCGCTGCTGTTCTCCTCCCTCCTGCTGCCTCTGCCCTGGTCCAAGCCACAGGAATCAGTTTTTCTCTAGCCCCTCCACTCACTTCTGTTTTGTACACACTGCGTACACTTCTTAGAGGTTTTCTCTTGAGCATTACCCCTCCTCACCACCTCCTGAATGGTGCTTCTCAAATTTCAGCCTCCTCTACCTTGTTGGGGTAAAGGTAGCAGTTGTGGAGGACTTGTGTGATAGTTAGGGCATGGTATTGGGTGCATGAGTAATCTTCTACACATTCACATTTTACAGGAAGTTTCTTGATTAATTGAAAATAACCCTGGAAGTGGGCTCATGATGTCTCCATTTTATAGAAAATAAAACAGACTCAGAGATTAAGTAATAATAATGCATGATACTAAAGTGAAGAGATTTTTTTCATATTTATGTACACAAAGAATAACTGCTTTACAAAGTAGCACTTTGTCGTTAATATTTATGTTTGGAATCATAGCTAAAAGTATTAGAAAGCTTCTGCCAAGATAAAGAAGACAGCGTACCATTAGAAGATCCGAGTGGGTGATATTTACTCCGGGAAACGATTTGCATTTTTAGATCAAGAGTTAGACGCATATATATGTCACACATAGTAGATCTTGAAATGTGTGTAAATGTATAAGTATAGAAGAAAGTCCGGGAGGAATTTACCAAACTGCTAATAGTAGTTAGTCACTTTTTTCCTTGATACGCTTCTGTGCCACTTAAATGTCTTTAAAAACAGTATCTAACCTGTAACTTAAGCGGGAACAAAAAGCAAAAGAACTTGTAGGAAGAGGAGTAGCTAACCCTAACAAAAACAGAAGAAGCCAATAAAACTGATCTGGCAGTCAGTACCTTACTACGAGTTTCCACATCAGTTCTTCCCCTGGAATCCCATCAGCGCTGTCTGCGTAGACTGTTGACTCGTTGAAACCTAGTTCTTTCCCTCTTCCTTTCAGGATCTTTCCCGTGTTCTTTCCTCACATCTCAAGCCAGATCTCTTCCACTTTTGGGCAGCCTTTATGGTACCAGTCATGGTCTGCTGTCCTCAGGAGCTTCCTGACCATTGCAAAAATGAAGGCCCTTCTCTGAATTTTTCTTTCTTAAACATCATAGGCTGTAACCTCATAGTGGCAGAGCTGTTTATTATATCAGTCTCTCAAGAATGCTTTTGGGATTCCTGTAACTATCTGGACCTGTTACGCTGTTTCTGTGGCCTCAGAGGGCTCAGCAGCTCACAGTGGAGAGTTACTACTGCTACCGTGGAAGGCGAGGACCTGTCCTCTTATCCATGGTTATGGGAGTTCTCATACATCGTGGGTGTACTCGCAAAGCCCACAGGCAAAGACAACTTAGAGGAAGGTGCATAGCAACATCAAATTTGCACACCTATAAATGTTGCAAATAAAACTAGTAAAGACCTGTGTCTGTACATCTGTATGTCTTTTAGCTGATGATTTTAACTTAGAAGCTATACAAGACACTGACAGACACCACAGATTATGTGGTAGTTGGTGGGGAAATAATCTCAAATAGAATAGAGATAAAATTTTGGAAGTAAAATCAGGTGGTGTGTTGTTTCTGCCAGAGCTGACCAGGGTCAGTCAGTCCTCTGTGCTGTGGGGGGCAGTGTGTATGGTTGTGGCAGTTTCTCCTCTTACCCTCTTTAGCCTTGTTTGTCAGACCAGGGCGTGTAGGTCTGTGACCCTCTTCTCTTCTTCAGTCGCTTCCTTCTCCCAAGGATCCTCTTGACAGCCATGCTGTCTTAGCCTTGTTTCTCTGAAGTCTGTGCTTACCTCCAGGCGAATGATTGATTTCTGTTAGCACATCAGCAAATCCTGTGCTCACTCATTCAACACTCCTTGAGCAGCTCTTCCACGGGGCCCTGGAGGGGGTGGCGGGAGACCACACAGGCACGTGAGGTTTAGTCATTCCATGACATATACATATATGAAAACATCATGTTGTAGGCTTTGTATTTTTGACATTTCCTTCTAACGTGCTCCTCTGTCTTTTTCCGTAGGGTAGTGATGGTGCTCGAAGATCCACACTACTTGATGGTGATGAGCCCTTGGTGTATTTCTATGATGATGTCAGAACATTATATGACGGTTTCCAGAGGGGTATACAGGTGTCAAGTAAGCATCTGATCACATTTGCCTGACTAATGCTTACTGTTTTTTATTAGGAAAGAGTGGACTTAGGATAGTCTCCTTAGTATTGCTCAAGCCTCTCTGTCCCCACCCGTACCTTTCCCAGAGTCAATCCCAAAGCTCACTGGACCCTCAAGATGTTCCCTGTGGCCCAGGGGGCTCCAGTGTCAGGGGTGTTTCCAGCATGTCCTGGCTTTATGGTGAGTCACGTGTCCATGAGGTCATGAGGGCTCTGATGTTTTCTGCAGTAAAGAGACCTGTTCAGCTGGGCCCAGTCCAGCATTTTTCAAGCTTACTTGCCCACGAGACCCATGCTATAAGAAAGAAATACTGATACCCCAAGGGGACAGCATTCTGTCAGGGACACTTTGGAAATGTTGACTCACAAGACTACCCTAAATTATTATCTGTGCTGGAAGAGACCCCATGATATGTGGCACTGCCTCCTTTCCAACCTCTATCCTTCCCAGACCTCTTATATATGCCCCTCAGGTCACACTGAACTTCCTGCGAAGCCATGACCACTCCGACTATCCCCCAACCCAAAGCCTCTGTGTACATTTTTTTCTTGATTATAAAACTTCTTGCCACCTCCAGCCTGTGTGCTTGATGTATTCTTACTAATTTTTTAAAACTCGTTGCATTTCACCTTTTCTCTGAAACCTTTCTAGTCTGTCACTTTCATCCTCTACCTCCCAGTTAAGCATTTCTCTCCTTCCCATAACTTTCTGCATAATGCTGATGGCACAGAGGTGATCACCTGGCATTCTGCCCCTCCGGCCGAGCTGCTTGAGAACAGGGTGGCCATCAGTCATCTCTTTTCATGATACTGACACAGTCCGTGGCACACAGTAGGCACCCCATTAATGCATCTTCAATAAAGGAGGGAATGCCTTCTGTTTCCACCGCCCCTCTTTTTGTTTTAGCCACTTCATTTTTGCTTATACCAGCTTCTTCTCTAGAGGTGGCCTTTGGAATCCATGTTTTGTTATTTAAATCCTTTGGTAAGCCGGGCTCGGTGGCTCAGCCTGTAATCCTGCGCCTTTGGGAGGCTGAGGTGAGTGGATTGCCTGAGCCCACGGGTTTGAGACCCGCCTGGGCAACTTGGTGAGCCCTCATCTCTACAATAAATCAAAAAATCAGCCGGGCATGGTAGCGCGTGCCTGTAGTTCCGGCTACTTGGAAGACTGAGGCGGAAGGATCGCTGGAACCCAGCAGATCGAGGCTGCGGTGGCCGGGAGCGGCCACTGCACTGCAGTCTGGGCGGCGGAGTGAGACTCCAACTCAAAAAAATTAATTAATTAATTAAATAAATAAATCCTTTGGTGGTTAGCACTAGCTAGATTTTGTCTCCTTATGGTCAGGGACCCTGTGGCATTGTTTTCTCTATCCCCCATGACACGTTGCATATAATATGAACTTAACAAGTGCCTGCTGTTTTTCATTTGTCACTGGTAAAATTGGATATCTCAGCTCAGTGTGCTTGCACCAGTATTCCCACAGCAGGGTCATTAAGCTCCACTGTAAAGGGAAAGCAGACTTATTTGTATAGTATTTATTTCAAAGTTAGTGTCAAGGTCAGGGTTTGTCTGTAATAGTGATATCCGTAAAGTGGAACAGCCTAACATAAGGCTCACAACGGAGTATGTGTGTATGTGTGTGTTCTTACTACTCCCACAAAACATGTATATGGGAAGTCCTCATTTAATGTCGTTTGTAGGTTCTCAGAAACTTCGACCAGAAGCAAAACAACGCATAACAAGACCAACATTCCCACAGGCTAATTTAACTTCCTACAGCATGTTTACAATGCAAAACATTGCCAAACTTCTAGAGACCAGGACACTTCTAATGTTAAACATCGACATAAATGTGAACTACTTGCATATTCAAGAAAGATTAATCCAAGCAAGTAAGATCAAGACTTACTCACTTATTGCAGTTCAGGGTCACAGTGACTGAAGCCCGTCCCTGCAGCTCAGGGTGCCGGGCAGGGACTACCCTGGCCAGGACGCCCCCATCACAGAGCAACCTACCCATACCTATCCACACTGGACCAGGAGGACACAGCAGTGAACCTCACGGGCACAGCTTTGGGATGTAGGAGGGACCTGGAGTACCTGGAGCATACCCACACAGACATGGGGACAGCATGCAAATGGAAGGCCGGTCTTCGGGAGCCTTCTGTGCCTGTGTCAACGTGTACACATTTTTTCATTGTTTGCAGTGGGTGGGATTTTTCTAGGAGTATAGTGACACACAGTATACTTTTGACTCTCTCCTGATCTTCAGAAAAGTCATGTAACTTTTCCCAGTCAGTTGCTCTATTTGGGAAATGAAGGTTCTGGTATGAGTGTTTCAGAGAAGGTGAAGGAAAATTCAGTCTTCTTTGTCTAGACAAAGGGAGCTGCTTTGCAGGTCACCATTTGTTTCTTTTTTTTCCAGCGGAGCTTTTTCCCCCAAGCTTTGATTTTCTTAGGCTACCACAGAATTAAACTTTAATAGAAAAGCAAAACCCAGCATCTGGATAAGATAGTTAGAAGTTCATGATGGAAGAAGCCAGCCTAAAGTTTTAAACCTAGTACAGTAAGTCCCCTGCATACAAACCTTCAAGTTACGAACTTTAATGATGCACATCTGCTTTTTTCACATATTATTTCTTTCCACCAGGTGTTAGTATAGCCTGTTAAACACATACAGTGCTATAAAGCTGGTTTTGTTAGTTGGGTACCTAGGCCAACTTTGTTAGACTTAAAACAAATTGGACTTCCAAGTGCGCTCTCAGAATGGAACTCCTTCATATACTGGGGACTTCCTGCATCTTAAAACTGCACTAGGAAACTGCTGATAGAGTTTGAGTTCCCTGTTTCTCAGTGGCTTTCATGCCTAGCCGTGCTATAGTTCCACCATGGGAGATTTAAAACATACCGGGACCCAGGTCCCATCCCCATCCAATTGTAGCAAAAATTGTATTAGTAGAGCCTGGGTATAGGACATTATTACAGTTCCCCAGGTGAGGCTGAGGCTTAGCTACCACTGTTCTAGAACTGGAGTCAGCATACTTTTTCTGTAAAAGGTCAGATAGTACCTCTTTTAGGGCCATATGGTTTCGATTGCAGCTACTCAACTGCAGCCTGAGACAACACATACATGAATGAGTGTAACTGTGTTCCGGTAACACTGTACTTAAAAAACAGGCAGAGGGCCTGATTTGACTGTAGTTTGCCAGTGTCTGGTCTCGAACTCCTGAGCTCACATGCTCCTCTCACCTCAGCCTCCCAAAGTGTCAGGATTATAGGCATGAGCCACTGTGCCCGGCCATTTGGACTTATCTTGTACTCTCCTGTCCTTGTAATTGGAGAGGGTCTGAGATGAAGGTTCTTTCTTCATCAGGACTGTTTTTAGGGGTAGCAAAGCAGTCAGTGTGTCCTGCCTGTGTCCTTCCCACCTGCATGACTGAGTCTGGAACCTGCACGGGCATCACACTTCTGTTCTCTGGGGCAGAAATCACGCCCTGCCTTCCTTCCTACTCCACAGGTCCTCACACAATATCAGAATCCTTTCACCAACACTAAAACCAGATACTGTGAAGCCAGATGTGTTTGGTCTCTTTCTGCTTCTTTGGAACCTGAGTTGGAATCAGGACACATCTTGGTGTTTCTTAGCTTTTGTTTTCACAAAAGCCCCCTTACTGCCCTTCATTTTGCATGTTCTCTTCATGTTTACTTCTCTGCCATCACAATTGCACCCATGTCACTGGGATTTCAGGTAATTCTTGTGACCTTTGGCCCTCGGCATTTGGGCACAGAATTACATCTTCCTTTTCATGCTCTGAGTTTCGATGCTAAGCTTCTTTAGAAATTTTGAGGGACACCTCTCCTGAAAACCTGCAGCAGGATCTCTTTTACCATTCATCTCCCGACTCCTGCTCTAAGCCGAAGGAGCATTAGAGAGGAATTCACAAATGAAGTGTCCTTAAAAATTGTATTTGCCTTTTCCCCCTCTCTCTATACCCCTCTCCTGCCCCATTTGAGAAACAAAACAGAAATAAACACGCAAACAGAAAGAAACCCAAGGAGAAAACATGTCCAGTCTGAACTCGTCATTTCTAATCTGAAGACCAAAGTGGAGTCTACCTGAATGAGACTTCGTAGAGTGAGGCAGGAGACAAATGAAAATCTAGGAATATTTATACATGCCAAGCCCATGCACTGTTTTTTCTTTTTTTAGATAATGGCCCTTGTTTAGGCTCTCGGAAACCAGACCAACCCTATGAATGGCTTTCATACAAACAGGTGAGTTGTCAGGCTCTGTGGCCTGCTTACGCAGCAGCAGTGTATCTGCATGTGTGTTTTTGGAGCACTTGGATATTGGGTAAGAAGGCGTCTACAAGTGTGTGTGCTGGACCGACTCGGAGTGTTGCCATAGACATGGAAAAACTTGACACAAAGATTCGGAGAGAAGGAATGGAGTAATATAACTGGCCATTCAAAGCGCTTTATTTTAAAACTGATTTAAAACATTGTGGAGTCGAGTATAGCTTTTAAGCTAAAATTCTAGAAACTGTTTGAAGCAAGTGCTTCCTCTGCCAGTCCCCTTGGCTTGACAGAATTACTCCTCTCTGCCTGAGGGGTAGTGGGAAAGCTTGGAGGCCACAGTTAGGGTACCTCTCTCATTTTATAGCTAAGGAAAACATGCCCCAGGAAGAGTTCACAGCTGGTTTGCGGCAGAGCCAGAACCAGAAGTGAGGTCTGCAGCCTTGTGTGGGGCTCTTCTAGCACATCCTGCTGATCCTCAGAGCTGTCCTTGGCCAACTTACTCCCCAGGAGAAACTTTTAGGCTGGGCACAGTGGCTTCCACCCATAATCCCAGCACTTTGGGAGGCCGAGGTGGGAGGATGGCTTAACCCCAGGGCAGCCGTAGGGAAGAGCACAGGGAGGACACCGTCTTACTGTATAAACACAGGGGAAGGTGGGAACTAGATATAGTGACCGTGTTACCCTCTAGTCCCCACCCAACAGTGGCTGCAACTATTTAACTAGCAGTTTTTGAGTGGCACAGAGCAGTGCAAGACGACATTGATTTTCACTTGACTTGGATCATGATTGCAAGTCTCGATGCCACCACTTTTCCCAGTCCAAGCAGCACCCCAAGGAGAGGCAGGTGCAACTGGACATGCTAGCTTTGCTTCACTGCCCCCGGTTTCCAGCGCCACTGTCCTGGAAAGGCTCCCAGCCCCCAGCTGCCCTTTCCCCTGCTCTAGGCCAGTGATCCTGTAGCATTCATGAACACGGGCAAGCTTCCTCCTCCTGTGTTTTGGGGAAAAGGTGTGTTCGGCAGCCTGGGCATTGGGACGTGTCTGCGGAGGGCGTTGGTATCTGGAGTGACAGAGCCACAGTAGTGCTTGTTGCTGCTTCTTGGCTCAACACGCATTTTCTTCTTTCCGTCCTCCTGGGTCCACAGAACACAGAGGGCTCTGCTGAAGTACGTCTGTCTCTCGCTCAAGAGAGTGAAAAAGGGAAGGGACTTCTCACATCTCACCTGTGGAAGGGGCAATGAGTGTAGCTCAGGTGGCCACAGGGGGTCCCCTGTTTTATCCGGCCTACCAAAGCCCAAAGCAGTCTCCCAGATTCCCCGTTTTTACATGTGGTGCAAGCACGGTTGATATGTATTGGGCACATAGCACTGCATGATGGCCCCAAGACCTCTTGGATCCTCAGGTGCTTTCTGGCTCACTTCTGGGGATGATTGATTGGAAAAGTAAGACGCGTCCATTGCAGACTGGAGTTTTCAAGGCAGGTTAAAAATCACCGGGATTTCTAAAGGTGTGAATCTGTGATTTATATGTTTCAGTCGGGGGTGGGTGAAGATATAAAACTAGACTTACTTAATCCAACTTTGGATTTTACATTTAAGTCATTTTTTTTCTTTACTTGCCCAATGAATCTGACCTTTTGGGGGGCTAGAAATCCCTTTGAGTTTTTTTCAAGAACAGTATAAACTATCTTAATAGAAATATGAAGGATGTAGCCAGGTGTGGTGGCTCACACCTGTAATTCCAGCTCTTTGGGAGGCAGAGGTGAGAGGATTGCCTGAGCCCATGGGTTCGAGACCAGCCTGGGCAACATGGCAAGAACTTGCCTCTACAATAAAGCCAAAAAAAAAAAAATGAGTTGGGCATGGTGGCACATGTCTGTAGTTCCAGCTGCTTAGAAGGCTGAGGTGGAATGATCACCTGAGCCCAGCAAGTTGAGGCTGCGGTGACAGTGAGCATGCCACTGCACTATATCCTGGGTGACGAGTGAGACACCAACTCAAAAAACAAAGAGGCCAGGCATGGTGGCTCAACCTGTAATCCCAGCAATTTGGGAGGCTGAGGTGAGAGGATTGCCTGAGCCTAGGGATTTGAGACTAGCCTGGGCAACTTGGTGAGATTTTGTTTCTACCATATATCAAAAAATTAGCTAGGCGTGGTAGCGCATGCCTATAGTTCCGGCTACTTGGAAGGCTGAGGTGGAAGGAGCACCTGAGCCCAGCAGGTTGACGCTGGAGTGACCATGAACATACTACTGCACTCCAGCCTGGGCAACAGAGTGAGACTCTGACTCAAAAAAAAAAAAAAAAAAAAGAAAAAGAAATATGAATGTAGGCATAATTAGCCAATAAACTCTGGAAACAATTGCAGATGTTTCTCAGGTTCTGATCTCGTAAATGTAACCAAGAGCTGTGAACTGGTTCATGGCATTGAGGATAATGAGCCTGTCTGTGCCATCCCGCTGTCCCCTTGCCAGGGTCATTCTGGTCTCCAAAGGCCAGGCCAGGATAATGCCAAGCACCAGAACCAGTGGTGTTCCAGGTCAGAGATGGGCATGGCTTTATTGCCTAGGG
>CAUYQG010209841.1:0-24641 GCA_963574415.1 Tarsius wallacei
GCTTGTGGTTGAATCCTTTTACCATTCTTCTTGATAGGGGAAGATCATTAGGGTGATTGGGTGGTGGTCTGCTTCCACGTCATCACAAAGGGGCAGGCAAGCGCAGGTACTGATGATGTCAGGTGATGGACAGCAGGCGGACGGGTGGTTTAGTCACATGATTACTGCCATAGTGGGGCTTATCTGTGTCACATAGTTCACAGAGGGCTGATTAGGTTAAGCTGGGCGGGGAGGATTCTTGCAAGAGACTTGTTAGACATTTGCAATTCACAAACTCACAAACTATTTGCAACTCACAAACTCTTATGACTTTGGCCTTGACAAGGAATCAAAAATTTGCTAGAGATTATTATGCTAAACCATGAATGGCTGGGCTGTCCTGATCTTGCATCTGAAGGAGATTTGCCTAGGAGGGATGGGATAGGCTGCTGTTTGTCTTGCAGTAGAACGTCTGAATGCTTTCTAATGGTTACACTGAGGCAAAAAGACTAAAGAATAAGCTAAGTTTCTTCTAGGTTTCTATAGGTACCTTTCACTATGAAAAAAAATGTTCTCTAAAGCACATATCATTGTTCAAAATCTTGTTGATGAGATGGAGGCAGGATGAACAGTTATGCTCATATGTAAGTAAAATAGTATCTGCCCCTTTCGAGGCCTTTCAACATTCTCAGTGACCCATCAATCTCAGATCAAGATGGCCTCCCATATTGGATCACAAAAACAGACCCAACTACCAGATCAAAATATGCCTTCTTCCTGACATCTAAACTCCTTCCAGAATTTTCTGAATTTAAGGATTTTAGCTAGAATATTGCCGATATCCCAGGATTCAGCTGAATGGCCCTGTTAGTGCTATATCTCTCTCCACTCTTACTTCTGGATGAGACAATATAAGGTACAAACCTATTTTTTTTAAATCATAGGTACAGATTTGCCCAGTGATGTTGAATAGGCTAATTTTTAACCTCCTAAAATCTTAATTTCACAGAGACCAGATCTAATTACAGAACAGCAGAGCTGAAATCCCATTCTGAGTGACAGACAATCTGGAACGGAGTACTATAATTGTACAGGTATCCTGAGAAATGAAAAAATTATGGAAAGAAGAACGGATAATACACAGACAAACTCACATCTTTGTTGAAAGAGGAAACTATGGCTTCTAAGATGCTATTCCTATACACTTTGAGTATTTTGAGATGAGGGTCTTAGACTCTTTGAAGCAGATGGGGCAATTCTATAATCCCAAAGCGCAACCTTATAGGCAAATGGTTCCAAACCCTGCATGGTCCCTGGGAGGAGTTTCATTTCATGATTATACCAATATGTCCCTCCCCACCTACTGCTCCAGAGCTCAAAGACTAAGAAGATCTGAATGCTTTCATCCTTTGCATTGTCCATGGTAGCTTTAACAAAGGTATTTTGTTCTCAAAAGATCTGTTAATTGCAGCATGTTAGGCACTTCATCTCCTTTGATCTTTCTGAGATGACCGTATGCTTTGATTTTGTTATATTTTCCAGTAATAATATTCTTAGCAATTGAAGCAAGAATGGCTTCTGCTTATGATAGGTAAAGCCAGATGGACTCAGTAATCTTTTTATAATACATTCTAGGTTGGTCTCCTACCTTTAATACACTTATCACAATGTCGTTACCTAAATCTTTAGGCATGAAGCAAATTATTTGTTAAATTCTTTCTTGAAAGAAATGCAGGCAGAAATGATGCCAGGACACTAAAAAATTAGTTCTTTCGAATGGCTGAAAAAAAGGGGGATGAAAGGATGGTGAGGCTAGATCTTGGCTTTCAGAGTAGAAAACCACAAAATCAGCCAGAAATGTGACAAGTGGCTTTATCCTTTTTATATTAGCCATTAACTGCTGAAACTCATTAGGCATAGTATGCAAAAGGCAATAATTGAAAGTTCGAATACTCTGCAGTGCCACAATGGGATTCCTATTTCTAGCGTCCACTGTAATTATGAATCATCCTTGATATAAGGGATTTTAGAAGAAATGCTGCTCTCGTATCAAGCTGTTCAAGTATTTTTATTCTTACTTTGACCGATGGAGGTAGACATTCTAATTTACTGAATACAGAAAAGCCACTGTTGGTACTTTTGAATATAGGAAATCTTCTCAAATAGAATCAAGGAGTTAAAAAAGATGAGAGATTCTAAATTCCCCCAAAGCTCACTTCTTCTCAGTCCTCATCTGGCTTTATAGCTAGTTTTCAATGCAGTGCACACTGTCTGTAAACTCCACCCCCATTCTCTGCTGCAGGGTGTTCCCTCAACAGTCTCCCTTCCTCTGCCAGGCCAGTTCCCTGGACCTAAAGCTACGTATCAATCTGTTTAGCCATCCCAGAACATATCATCATCCAGACTAGCTTTTTTTCTGCATGTAAGTTTAACCTACCCACTTTCATCATCTAAACCTGAAACTACATCTTTCAAAAAACCACCTTTCCATGCATAACCCAACAAAATTACTTGTGAAGTCTTGAATTTTAGTTAAAAATTTCAGTTCCTTGTGGGCAAGATGTTGGAGTTTAAGTCAAAAAGTTCTCAGGTTTCAGTCAACAATAAGTAAATGTGATGTGATTGCCAAATAACTCTCTTAGTCTTGGGTTGCATTAATAGAAGTACATTGACCTAAAAAAAATTAGTCTTTTGCATGCAATATCAATCATATTCAATCAGCATACAACACCTGGAAGGTATGTTTGCCACATTTTGAATGTTGACAAAACAGAGCATACATAGGGGGACAAGCGAAATACTTAGTGGCTTGGAAAACAAGTCAAAAGCACAATAGAAGCAGCTAGGGACATTCAAAACTAATGTTCCTTTTTCCAACCAGATTTTTTTCTTTCTGACTCATCATTTCCTGCTCTGTTAACATCAGTACAACAACCTGTAATAAGTCCCATTATCTCTGGGAGCTTAGTGTCCCTGGGATGGGCACTGGACAAATAAAGTTTATTTATTGGGATTTGGTCTCTGACCCTAGTCACTCATCCTCAGAATCCAAACACTGTAGATTTAAGCAGGAAAAGCTCACAAATATTTCATGCCATTTTGTTTGTGATTGGTGGCACTTAAGCACACTTAAGTTAATAGTATTAAGTAAATATCATTGTCTAGTGAAAAGAACATGTGCTTTCCAACCATATATAACTGTGTTAAATTTCTGTTCTGAGTCTTACTTCCTGTGAAATCTGTATTTAAAGTGGGATTGCATTACATGGTTATAATAACCACTGAAATGACATTGATACACACCCAAAGTTAGATACATCTAATAGGTAATGGAACTGGGATTCAAATCCACACATTCTGACTTCAGAATCCAGGTGATGCAGAAAAATCTCCATTATCAGATCAAAACCAAATTGGTGCCACAGATTTGGTCAATGGTCTTTGCATGCTCAACGCATACACACGGAAACAAGCTGCATTATTTTTCAAAAATCCCTGAGTGTTTCCTTAGTTGATTCTATACATTGCTCGCCATGTGGAAACAGGCCTCTTTGAACTCTGAGAATGAGGGACTGGACAGAGATTAACATGATGAAAGCACTCTGCCTGACTGTGGTTCCATTCAGGTGTTCTCATTTATTCTTTCCAATCCACTTGCTCAGTACACTTGAAAATAGCTATGCTTTCCCCCCAGGCAACTCCTCAAGCAAAGACTGCGGCCCTTTCCTGCCCTCCAGGCTTCATGGATAATTAGAAGGCAACCTAGCTGCTGGCACTTCTACAGCAGCTGTTGATTCCCTCTCACAGCAGGAGGAAATGCCTTAATTTCTAAAGAAACAAATTTTCACTAAAGTCCAATAAAATGGATATAAATTGTGGCATCCCACCATGCAATGAAAAACATGCTCAGAAATCTTCCTTCAGCCATAGTGATCCAAATGATATCTGAAGTTGAGCTAAGTCCCAGAGAGGCAGAATTAGTGCAGCTAAAATGATTGCAACACAGGAGCACAGGAGGAAGATAAAATAGAATTTCCAAAGGTTTTCATAAAAATGGCATTGATCTGTTGGAGAAATTAGAATAGCTACCATTTGAGAACTTGTTTATTGCCAGGAGTTGAGCTAGGCATTCTACCTCCTTTTTTCATCCAGTCATTTCTTTATCCATTCATTTGAAAAAAGTACATACGAAACACCTACAATGTGCCAGGTTCTGTGGTAGGGGCTTGAAATAAAATAATTATAGACACTATTTCTAACATCACAGAATCCATCATCTAGAAGAGGGCACAAATGCTAAACATATATTTTATTTTATTTTCAGTATAATACTCTTTTTACTATATTTTATTATAAGGATGTGGGGTACAAGTCAGGATAAGGTACATAAATAGTCTATATGCCGGTGAAGTTTGGGCCTCCAATTGTTCTTCACTTCCCTGTTTCAAGATCAGTTACTCTTAGTGATATGACATGCTCTCTCACCCCCACACTGGCAGTGTCCCTCTCTTGCAGTATTGTGATAAATGTTCAGGACCCACTTATCAGTGAGAACATGTGGTATTCAGTTCTCTGTTTCTGTGATAGGTCACTGAGAATGATGGACTCTAAATCTACCCAATTTGCTGTGAAGTTCATAATTTTGTCCTTCTTTATGGCTGTGTGATACTCTATTGTGTATATGTACCATATATTCTTTTTTTTTTTTTTTTTTTTTGAGTTGGAGTCTCACTCTGTCTCCCAGACTGGAGTGCAGTGGCTGCTCCCGGCCACCGCAGCCTCAACCTGCTGGGCTCCGGCGATCCTTCCGCCTCAGCCTTCCAAGTAGCTGGAACTACAGGCGCGCGCTACCACACCCAGCCAATTTTTTGATTTATTGTAGAGATGAGGTCTCGCCAAGTTGCCCAGGCGGGTCTCGAACCCGCGGGCTCAGGCAATCCACTCATCTCAGCCTCCCAAAGGTGCGGGATTACAGGCTGAGCCACTGAGCCCGGCTGTTACTATTTTTTTTTTTGAGTTGGAGTCTCACTCTGTCGCCCAGGTTGGAATGCAGTGGCACACTCATGGCCACCCCAGCATCGACCTGCTGGGCTCCAGCGATCCTTCTGCCTCAGTCTTCCAAGTAATCGGAACTACAGGTGCATGCTACCACCACCGGCTAATTTATTTTATTTTATTTATTGTAGAGACGAAGTCTCGCCAAGTTGCCCAGGCTGGTCTCGAATCCATGGGTTGAGCCACCGAGCCTGGCCAGGTATATTACTTTCACCATGTTAAAAGTGATAAAAAGAAAGACTAATCACCTATATTAATTTCAGACACAGCAGACTACAGAACAGGAATCATTATGGATAAAGAGTGACATTACACAAACAGGAAAGCAATTCTCCAGGAAGAACTCAACATTTATGCATATAACAACAGAGCATCAAAATACATGAGGCAAAGGTGACAGAACCGAAAGGAGAAACAGACCAATCCATTATTCTAGTTGGACACCTTGACATCTGTCTGTCAGTAAGTGATAAGTCAAGCACACAGAAAGTCAGTGAGGGCATTGCTGAACTCAACAGCACTATCAGTCAACTGGATCTTACTGCCATATGTAGACTATTGCATCCAGTAACAGCAGAATATACATTTTCCTCAAGCTCCTGTAGAACATTCACCAAGATAGGCCCCCCCGGGTCATGAAACACATCTGAACATATTTAAGGAATAGATAGCACACAAAGTATGTTTTCAGACCACAGTGAAATTAAGCTAGAAGAAAATAACAGAAAACTAACTGAAAAAAAATGTTTAAATGTTTGCTAATTCAATGACACACTTTTAAAACCCACAGGTCAAAGAAACAGCCTCGAAAGAAATTAAAATATATTTATTGTCATATTTTTATCTGATTTTGGCATTAGGTATTAGTGTAGTGCTTCCCTTATAAATAAGTTGGGAAGTGTTTGTATTCCTATTTTGGGGAAGAGATTTTTGGAAAATTCAACTTACTGAAATTTGTGGGGTATGACTAAAACAATTGATTAAAATGCAGATCAAAAATCATAATCTAAACTCCCACTTTGGCAGCCAGAGTAAGAAGGGCAATTTAGGCTTACAGCAAGCAGGAGAAAGGAAATTATAATTATGAAACCAGAAAGAACAAAATCGAAAACAGGAAAACAATAGATAAAATAAAATCAAAAGTTGGTTCTTTGCAAAGATCAGTATAATTGACAAATCTCTAGCCAAACAGACCAAGAAAGACAGAGAGGAGACAAGTTGTCAATATAAGGCACGAGAGAGGTGTGCATCATCACTATAGATCCTGTGGGTCTTAAGAGGATAATAAGGGAATACCATGAACAACTCTATGCCTGTGCATTTGATAACTAGTTGACATAAACCAATTCCTTGAGAGACACAAACAGCAAAAATCCACTCAAAGATAGATGGATGACCTTAAGTTCAACGTATCTATTCAACACAATCCCATTAAACATTCCAGCAAGATTTTTTGCACATGCCAAATAGCTGATTCTAAAATTCACGCAGAAAGGCAAAGAACCTAGAATTCCAACACAGTTCGGAGAAAGCAGAATAAAGCTGACTCATCTTACTCAATTTCAACACTTCTTTTAAAGCAATAATAATCAATACCATGTGGCATTGGTGAAAAAATAGATGTATTTATCAATAAAAAGAACAGAGGGCTGAGAAGTACAGATGCTTCTATGATGGAGTCATTTCCTGATGAACCCACTGTAATACTGAAAGTAAAAAATGCATTTAATTCACCCAACCTACCGCACATCATAGTTTAGACTACCCTTCAACATGCTCAGAACACTGATATTAGCCTTCAGTTGCGCAAAAGTATTTGGCAACACAGTATCCTGCAGAATATAGGTTGTTTACCCTTGTGATTAGGAGGCTGACTATCCAATATTGCAAGAAAGTATGAATGGTACAGCATATCATCGATCTGGGAAAAGATCAAAATTCAAAATTGAAAGTATGGCTACTACTGAATGCATATCACTTTCACATTATCATAAAATTTAGAAAAATCATGTCTAACTACAGTAAGTTGGAGACTGTCAGTAGAGTGATACACATATAGTGAACTGATTTTTGACAAAGGCACAAAGGCAATTCAGTGGAGAAAGAACAATCACTTCCATAGATGGTTCTGGAAAAATTAGACATCCATGTGCCCACTTCCCCCAAAAGAGAGCCCAGACACGAACCTCACACCTTACACAAAAATTTACTCAAAATGAATCAAAGGCCTAAATGTACAAGACAAAATTATAACACTTCTGGAAGAAAACATGCAAGAAAGTCTTCATGATCTTAGGGTTTGTGATGAATTTATAGATATAATACCATATGAACAACTTATGAAAGAAAATAATTAATAATTGGGCTCTCTTAAAATAGAAAACTTTGGCTCTGTGAAAGATATTGTTAAGAAAATGAAAAGACAAACCACACTATTAAGAGAATGAAAAGACAAGCCACAAAGTGGGGTGTGGTAGCGCACACCTGTAATTCCAGCTACTTGGAAGACTGAGGCGGAAGGATTGCCTGAGCCCAGCAGGTTGAGGCTGTGGTGTCTGTGAGTGTGCCACTGCACTCCAGGCTGGACGACAGAGTGAGACTCCAACTAAAAAAAATAAAGAAAGAAAGAAAAGCAAAGAAAAGACGAGCCACAGACTGGGGAAAAATGTTTGCAAATCAACTTTGTGATAAAGGACCTGTATTCAGAATATACAAAGAACTCTTAAAACGCAATAATAAAAAAACAAGCAACTCAATTAAAAATGGGGAAGCAACCTGAATAGACACTATCTAAAAATGATATACAGATGGTAAATAAGCATATGAAAAGACTCTTTTATACTTTATTTTAAAGATGTGGGGTACTAGTCAGGATTAGGTACATAAACATTCTATGTGCAGGTGAAATTTGGGCCTCCAACTGGTCCTCACTTCCACTGGTTTAGAATCAGGTACTCTTTATGTTGCTATACATCCCCCCTCCTCTGGCAGTGTTGCTGATCCCCTCCTTGTGCTATTGTGCATAATGTTCAGGTCTCACTTAAGAGTGAGAACATGAAAAGATTCTTAACAGCATTCGTCATTAGAGATGTGACTAAAAACTTATTAGATTGACTAAAAAAAAAACCAAAACTTAATATACCAATTTCTGGTGAGGGTGCAGAACAACATAAATTCTTATTCAATGCTCGGGGAAATGCAAAATGGTACTGATACCTTGGAAGATAATCATAATCTTTTTGATGCTAACCACAGTCTTACTATATGATCCAGTGATTGTACTTCTAAGTATTTTTCAACTGGTTTGAAAAACTATATCTGCAAAAACCCCCATATACAAATATTTATAGCAGTCTTATTCATAATTGGCCCAAACTGGAATAAACCAAGACGTCCTTCAGTAGGTGAATGGATTAACACACTGTGGTACGCCAGACAATAGAATATTATTCAGTAATAAAGAAGAATGAGCTACCAAGCCACACAAAGATCCTCATGCATCTTGAATAAATATTGCTAGGGGATAGAATCTACCATTAAAGGCTGGGTATTGTCTGATTAGATTTCTATGACATTCTGGAAGAGGCCAAAGGACAGGGAGGGTAAACAGGTTTGTATCAGCAGTCACTAGGGTTTCATGAATGGGGAGGGTTGGATAGGATGTGTCTGACAGAACATAATGATGCCAAAGGGACACAGTGGCCAAATGAAAGAGCTCTCAATGGCCAAAGCTAGGACAATTTTAGCAACAAAAATACTAAAGTGGTAGTGGATTATGACTCAAAGTATGAAATGAATATCCATGAGTCTCTACTGGTATAAACAAAGGACTAAGTAAATAAATGGGGAGAAGAGAAAAATCCCATGTCCAAATAATTTATGTAGATACTGTGGCCTTAGAGGTGAAGCAAACGTTCCACTGCTTAAGTGTGGACTGTGCATAGTGACTCTTTTCCAAAAAGCACAATATGGGAAAGGGGGAGACAAGAAGAACTTGACAGTGGAGAAAGCTGACCAACACAACCTCAGCTTGGTGGTCAAGGTCAACATCATAAATAGTAACTCATGTTGATACCATGAGCCCTTGATATGATATGATGAGAATGGTACTTTATTTCTGTGTTCTTCCTCCAAAAACCTATAACCCCAGTGTAATCATGACAAAAACATCATACAAACATCAAATGTGAAAAATTCTACAAAACACCTGACCTAAACTCAACACGTTAAATGTCATAGTCATACACGTTTTGTAGAATTACAGCTGAGAGGAGACTAAGGACACATGACAACTGAAAGTAATATGGTATCCTGATTGGGATCCTGGAATAGGAAAAGAATAGTGGATGAAAACTAAGAAAGTACAAATAAAGCATGAACTTTACTTAGTAATAATGTATCCATATTGATTAATTCATTGAACCATAGTAATATAAGATGTGAAATATATACTACGTATTATACTACATAGCATATAAATAACATTTGTAATATCATAATAATAGAAACTGGGTGTAGGGTATATGAGAACCTGTATTATCTTCACAACCTTTTGTAAATCTAACACAATTCTAAAACAATAAGTTTATAAAAAATGTCCTTTACCTAGAGTCTATAATACGGAGTGATCTTTCACAGAAACAAAGAACTGAGTATCACATGTTCTCACTTATAAGTGGACCTTGAACAATTGTCATAGTACTATAAGAAAAGGATTGGCAGTAGTGGGAAATTGCTGGGGGTGGGGTGGGGGTGGGATTGGCAGTAGTGGGATTCTGCCGGGGGAGGGGGAGGGGGGCACGCCTCATCAACAAGGGTACCTGCATAATGAACCTTTGTATACTTAACCTTGAATTGTACCCCACATCTTTAAAATTAAAAATTAAAAAAAATCCAGACTTATATTTGGAACCATCTTTTCCCCCATTGAACTTCACCCTCTCAAATTACACACACACACACACACACACACACACACACACACTCAGACACAAGTTAAGGGGAAACAAAAAGCCTGAAAAAAAAGTCCTTTACCTTAGCAACAAAGATCTCTAATACTAAAAACCAAAGATTCATTAAATAATCAAGTCATTCATACCTGTTATTCAATGTTAATGTTACATGTTTCATTTAATAGAAAGATATACATATTTTTTACAAAAACAAAATTTTATTATAGATTTACTCTTTTCACTTACTATTTTTATTTAATAAACTAAAATCAAATGGCTTTTGCAAGCTCCAAAAGACAGTGATTTCCTACTTATGAAGGAATTTTTATACTCTTGTTTTATAAATGAAAATGATGTGTCCCTCAGGATTATTTTTATTGGTGGGAATTAAGGTAGTACCAATTTAAAGAGGTTTAAAATGGATCCAAATTATTAAGAGCTTTCTCTTTGCGATTATTTATAGTCTCCTATTTATATTGCAGCGTGTGTGAGGAAATGCTCTTTGGTTAAAAACTCAGCAAGGGCATTCTGGAACAATTTAACATCTGGATAAAAGTTATTTACTCTGATCTCTTTAAGGGTGGTTAATATTTTACTACTTAATAACTTTGGCTACTATCTCTTTAAAGTATCTTGTGTTCAGAATTAGAAAACTACAAAGTGATTTAGCAACTGACTTTTAATTTCTTCAATTTCTTTTAAGTTATTAAGTAATTCTAGATTTACTCCAATCTATTGATAAAACAATGGGGATGTTTAGAATGAAAGGATTTTCCTTTGTTTTATGTATGTTTTAAAAAATATAAATATAAATGACAAAAAGAACAGAGAAACAGATTATTCTTTAACATATTGATTTTGTAGACATTGTATTTCAAATTTAAGTACCAAGAATGATGGTATTTTTTTTCTTCTTAATTAGAATAGTAAAACTCAAAACAGAAACTTAGCACTTTGAAAATAAGTGTCTGCCTTGCTTAAAGGTGACAAGATGACACCAACAACCTCTTCTTAAAAATAGCTGTAGTCTTTCTTCCAATTAATTCTCACTTTAGTAGGGTTTCCTGAAAATGTTGTGAGGTTCTCTGATTCATGGAAAGAAGAGCTGTTTACTGTTTTTTTTTAAAACCCCTGTACCCCTGTATTTCTTTCTTTCCTTTTTTTTTTTTTTTTTAAATCATCTGCTTTGTTTCTTTCTAGGTTTTGTTTTTATTTTTTGGTTTCTTTCTGAGTTTTCTTCTCCTTCATATTAGATAATTTTCATCATAAGCTATCTGCTTGTCTGATGCCTCATGGAAAATCACTGGTCAGGGTCTTCTTCACTTTGTCTCTGCTGTATTCAAGAAGAGCATCTTCAGAAATTGTTTGCAGAGCCACTCCGGTTTCATGGCATGACATTAAAAAATGTAAATAGGTTGATTTTGATTTTCTCCACCTGTGTTGAGGTATTTATGGTAATGCCTCCAGAGTGCCTGAGATGTGTTTGGCCCTGTTCTGGGTGTTCTACCAGAATTCACTCCTTTGGTCCTCACAGCAACCCTGCCAGTTAGATGCTGCCTTATTTCATTTTAGGGCAGTGGAAATGGGCAGATAGGGATGTCCTGAGTGGGACCCTCGTAGGCAAAAATCTTACACAAGTCCAACACTTAAAAAAAAATCTACTCCCAGTGCATCTGCCTCCTCCATGAATAGGCCTGGCAAGTTAAAAATGTTCACAACTATCACATATTTTAAAAAACGCACCTTTGATCATTATTTTGACGCACCAGGGCTTTCACCAAAAACACTACTGTGTTGTAACATTTTTCCCATCCCCGTACACTGTACCAGACTGATGTGTGCCCCCTGCCCACTCCCATTTTGCTTCCCCACAATCTCCACCCATCATGGCATGCACCATCTCTTCTTGATGTTGATCAGTAACCATTACTCCTACAGAAAAATAATCCCCATAGTTGTGTTTTTAATTTGAGGGAGAACACTCCTCTCAAAACAGCAAAGATGTGATCCCAAGAGGTTGAGACGAATTCCCATGGTCTTTTTTCTCTTTTTCTTCAGATGCTTGGTCTCAGGTGTGGGTATAGTTGTGAAGGTATCTGGCAGAGCAGGGCAAGTAATATCCCAGATTTCTGGGCAGAGGCCCTCAGGGACCTGGAAAGTGCTGGCAGGATCATGGTGAAGAAGGAGCTCAGGAGCTATCATGTTGTCCGTGAACTTCTGAGCCCATCCTTATGCTGCACATGATCTGATCCCAGTCAGCATACCAAGATATTGATAACTATGCCAATGGTCTGGTGCTTAGGTCTCCAAAAAACTGCTGGGCCAGTGGGATGCATGTGGGACAGATACAAATACCACTGCAGGGGCTTTGAAAACAGAAGTTTCACTTACAAGAACTCCAGCCAACAGAATAGTTGAAACTTATGCCTGAACCTAACTAAATAGATTGCCTGCTAAAGCAAAATAAAACAAAATTCTCCACAGAATTTAAATAAGACCTAGAGTTACATAATGTAGAATTCAAAACATACAGGATGCAATCCAATATGACTCTCATACAAAGAACCAGGACAATCTCAACACAGACAGAAAAAAAAATGACCAACAGAAGCCGGTACTGAGATGGCAGACATGTAGGAAGCTCTCTGAATTTTTCTTGCGTGATTCAATTGGGTAATCTTTGCTTTCTAATAGGAGAGTTTAACGTATCTTCACTATCATGATTACTTATATTTTTAGACTAAATTTACTAATTTTTCTGTAGTCTCTTTCCTTATTCTCTACTCCTCCCTCCTGACAAACCTTGGATTGATCACATTTCTTTCACTAGCTTTCTCCCCCATTTGTTTGGGATTTCCTTTTGGTTCTGTGCTTCTAGTGGCACCCTTGATTTTTAGCATGCATAAACAACATGAAGTATGAGGCTAAGAGAAAGTGCCATCTTTCTTCTCAGTCTCACCCACCCAAATTCCATGTGAATGCCACGTGCTTGCATTTTATCTATCACTTCCATGTGTTTGAAACAGGAAGAACGATTTTCTGTATCAATTTAGCTCTCCCTATTGACCAAAAGTCTATTTCTCTGTGTCTCAACTGAATTTCTCACCTTGTCTGTCATAGGACTGATATCAGAAAGAGTTCAAATTCAGTCAGCCCCAGAGTTAATTCTTCACCAGCCTCTTACTTCTCCTTGGGTTCTAGGAAACACACACAGTGTCACATCAACAGTGTGGTGGTGGGTGTCTTAAGCCTGGACAGGCATCTGGCCACCCTTGTGGGTCTGGGTCTTGCTCCCTTCCTCCCAGCAGAGGCCTGTGGCCCTGTCTGGTCCCAGGTCCAGGGATGTGTGGCTTTTGCTCTGGCACCCTGTACTTACCACCTTGGTAAGTGATTGGCCAGTGCTCTTCCCCCTCAGTGAGCTTCCTGGACCTTCCTCAGGGCACAGGAAAACCTCACTTCACTCACATGCTCCTTGACTCCAGAAAGAGTCCTGTGTGTGACTCCTACTCTTTCTGAGTGGATGCAGTCTCATCGTCATATGTGTGTTCCTGCTCTTATTCTTCCGTGGCTGTCTGCATGCAGAGAGGAACCCAAGACCTGTTCATTTTCTGAATCACAGGTCCCAATCTTCTCTCTCAGAATCCCACACTTAGCTGAGGGCTCTGCTCTGAGGACCAGGCCTGAGGAAACGTGGCTGAGACCCTCCCAGGAGCATAGAACTCTGCTTGTTCCTGAGCTACCTCCGAGAGGCTGGTTAAATGGTTGGTGTGTATGGGTGCTAATGCCTACAAGGGAAAGACTGGGTAGGAAGGTTTATCATAACTGTGGTGCATGCAAAGACTTTGTCATTTGGAAGCTCGGAAGCTTCTACAGAAATCCTTCCTGTTTTGCACATATGCCTGTCTTTCTTGGGGCAGCAGTAGGAATGCACCACTATGTAGTGCAGTGTGGTAGACACAAGGCTGGCAGGGCCACAACGGTCTATGTGCCAACATGTGTATTAGCACACCGCAGGTGCACATGAGCACATGTGCAGTGTGATCCACTCTGGTGCACACTCATGTGTTCATGCATGGTAATTAGAGACTATAAATTACACCTTGAAATTGTGGGCGTCTTAAATGAAGAATAAGGTTCGGCTTTCCAAACAACTAGAATTGCGGATATGCTCTTTATATAATGTCCCTCTATGACGTATATTGCAGAAACTGCAAATTGACTCCTAAGATCAATTCGTCCATCCTTCCTGTTAAGCCATAGAACCTCTGCTTTTGACCAGAAACCACCCAAATCCCAAAATGCCCCATCTCCAGTGACTGTGTGACAGGCTTTGCCCAGAGATGTGACTAGAAGTCATAAGGGCACCTTCCTCTGTCCAGGTGTGCTTGTCCCTGCCACTTACCCCTCCCCAGGGAGTTATTTCTACCACACAGATGGAAGAGGGTCAGAAGGCCCATTTGGAGGAGTCTGGACTCACAGTGCCCTTCCTCCTGGACTTCCAAAAGGATTGAGGTACAGACATGAATTTTATTTAAGCTGTCATCATGTTGGTCTCAGTTAAAGAAGTAGATGCAGAGTGTGGTGCCTGAAAATCTACAATAAGTGGAACTGGCTTAGTGGTTAGGCAAGATGGGGCGGCCTGAGATAGTGTATCCTGGAATTCAGGCATCCTTTTTTAAGCCATGGCAAAACATTTGTGAAACTGTGTGATTCCTTAGAAGCCAGATCTTAAGCATGCCTTGGAAAGGGCTAGAATGCTGCTTGGACTTCTTGCATGGGGGAATGGGAGAGGTGGAGGAGAGATGGAGGAAGAGACAGAGAGAAGGGAGAGATAGGCAAAGAAAGAGAAAAAGAGTGAGAGACAGAGAGACACACAGAGAGAAACTGAGGTAGAGATAAAGAGAAAGAGAGAGAATGCAGGAAAGACAGAGAGAGAGAGAGAGAGAGAGAGAGAGAGAGAGAGAGAGAGGCAGATTGGAGAGGGCCTCACCGCAATCCAAGCAGGATGACAAGTAGGGGCCTTTGGAGAGGCAACCCCAGCAGTAGGTAGGACTGGGGACAAGAGGCTTTTACACACCACTCCCATCAAGGACTTTGGACCAGAGATAAAGACCAAACTTCAATGCTGCCTTCCCACCAAGCCTGTTGGTTCAGATTGCCTAAAGGGTTGACTGTTAAACTGAGGCAGAGAAATGATTCAACCACAGAGATAATAAACTTGAAATGAGTCTTTTCAGGCTTAAACATCATGTCTGGGTAGTTCTACAACTGTGTTCCTAGCACATGAAACTGACTAGATGCAAATAAACCAGAGAAACCAACTAGGTTTGAGGCTTCACACTGACAAAGAATCAGCAAACCTAACACACGCAAGTATGACATTAACTACCTCTAAACTTCCTAATGCAGCCTGCTGCCCAGTCTGCATCTCCAGGTGGTGGCTACAAAATCAGGCAATCCATGACCAGGGAACGTTCCCTGTGCCTGCTTGCCTCTAGGTCACAAAGATTAATAATACTGGAGAATCCCCCAGAGGGCAATTTTGGAACCTGTGGTGGGGGAGGGAGGGGGTCACAGAAAAGTGTTTCCTCCTGGAGGCAGATCTGACCTAATGCAGAACTTACTCTAGTGCCAGGGAAAGGCACTGTCTGTGATGATTGCACAGAGAGATTTGGTGATTGCTTAAAACAGGAGCTTTGTGCATTGCCTCGGGGCCGAATGACACTCCATGGTTTTACTTGCTTAAGTAAATTCATTAATGTGTTGAATATTCATTCAACCAACATCCGTGAATACCTATTGCATGCCAGGCTGGTTATAGGTGCTGGGAAATATAGTGTATGGACCGTAACACTGGCACGTCCTCAAAGAAGCTTCATTCTAGAGAAGGGCAGTCCATCCATGCACAGAAGACACATTCACACACAAGCATGGGAATAATGCCGGGTAGTTACAGCAAATTCCACAAGTAGGGAATAGAGCGAGACCACTTGAGAGGGGTGATCAGGCAACGGCAATACCTCTCTGAAGAAGAGATGTGAGCAGAGACCAAAACGGGGTCAAGGGAAGGTTGGGAGGCAATTCAGGGAAGAGAATTCCAGGAAGTTAAGAGAGTGTTCCCAAGACAGCTGATTCCCTAGTCTTCGGGAACACGCATGAAGCAGAGTATCAAGAGGCCACTGAATGTGGGAGCTTGTGACTGAGGTGATGACTGGGCCACAGCGTGCTGGGCTGGCCCCTCTAAGGCTGAGGTGAGGCCACGGTAGGCTTGAGAGGGGGTGATATGTCCTGGCAGCTCCTCGCTGAGGATGAGCACTCATTACACACTTGGCTGCATGTGAGTTATACCTCAGGTGGAAAGAAAGAGCCTGGGCCGTAGGAGGGCTGGAGGAGCACCAGGAAGACAAATCAGGAGCCCCTCTTGCGTCACATGGCTCCTCTTCCTGGTCAGGAAGCAGCTGCCACCGTCCAGATGCTGAACTGACCAGGGTGGTAGCGATGGCTGTGGTGGGAAAGGTGAGTTCGGGAGAAGATCTGGAGGCGTAGCAGGTGGATTTGAGATGGGTGGGACGCAGGGCGTGAAAGGG
The DNA here is from genome assembly GCA_963574415.1 of Tarsius wallacei. Taxonomy (NCBI): domain Eukaryota; kingdom Metazoa; phylum Chordata; class Mammalia; order Primates; family Tarsiidae; genus Tarsius; species Tarsius wallacei. The sequence goes on from CAUYQG010209841.1 coordinate 16,574, forward strand.
AGAGGGGATGGGATGTCTCCCAGGTATTACGCAGTGTGTTGGTTGGAGAGTGCTATGTTTATTGAAGCGAGGACTTCTGGAGACCGAGTTTTGAAGGTGGATAACTGGGCCTGTTCACATGAGCTGCCTATAAGACATCCAAGTGGAGATGCAAGTTGGAAGCCGGAGGTAAGAGTCTGGAGTTCAGGGGAAATGTAGGGATGGAGATATACATTTGGGAGGCACCAATGCATTGATGATGCTTAAGACCATGCCGCTGATGGAAACACCTGGGGGTGGGAGAAGAGGTGAGGTCTGAGGACTGAGCCCTGGGGAACACCAGAGTTTAGAGATCAGGCTGAGTCCAGCAATAGAGATGCAGAAGTTAAAAACTGTGCCGTGGAAGGAAAATAAAGTCGAATAGTTCTATCAAGGAAGTAAAATCAAGAAAATGTTGTTATTGTGTTTTGTTTCAAATGCTCCTAATCAATTTCCTGATGTGAGGCTTGAGGACTGCCCAATGCATTTGACTCAGAGCCAGCACTGGCAACCTTGACAGATCAACTTTTAGTGGAATGAATGTTGGGGACAGAGGAAGAATGAGTCCTGGGGAAGTGGGGCAGCCAATGTAGATGGTCTTGCCCCAGAGTTCTCCCATTCTGTCTGGTTTATTATCTTCCTCCAAGTCTTGTGGGGATGCCATGTGTTCAAAGTAGAAAGTTGATCAGAAACAATGGTCATCAACATGTAAGTGCCAGTGTATTCGAAATTAATCCCACAGATTGGGTAAACTGTGGACAAACTATGGAGAGTTAAAATGGTGCTTCTCGGGAGAGGGAGACCAGTTCACCTTTCATGCTTCACGTGGGCTTTAGTCAAACTTTTGGAACCATGAAGCTACTTTCTTGATCATTCTGCATGACCCAGCTTGAATTTTTCAGTTGCCTTTATTAGTCTTGTGGCCTCTACCCTATGGGTGACCCCATCACCCAGGGAGCCAGTCAGAATCTGGGCATCATCCCAGACTCTTCTCACTAGCTTGCCGCCCACTGCCGAGACCCTTCATTCTGTCCTCCCAGCACAATCCATGTCTGTGTATTTCTCTCTCTCTCTCTCTCTTTGAGTCAGAGTCTTGCTCTGTTGCCCAGGCTGGAGTGCAGTGGCACGCTCATGGCCACCCCAGCATTGACGACTTGCTGAGCTCCGGCGTTCCTTCCGCCTCAGCCTTCCAAGCAGCCAGAACTACAGGTGCGCGCTACCACACTTGGCTAATTATTTTGTTTTATTGTAGAGACGAGGTCTCGCCAAGTTGCCCGGGCTGGTCTTGAACCCATGGGCTCAGTCAATCCACTTGCCTTGGCCTCCCAAAGTGCTGGAATGATAGGCTGAGTCACCGAGCCCAGTCTGTGTAATTCTCTTCTCACCCAGCACACCACCATCGCCCTAGCGCACTGTGGTCTCCACCTGGACCAAGGCAAGAATCTCTCAGCAAAACTCACTGTGCCCACAGGAAAATAGATACAATAATGTGGACCAGATGAGTTCATTATATAGGAAGAACTACTGGAAATGAAGAATGAAACACTCGGAACTAATTAACTGAGCGCGTGAGACCAGAGTAACCACTGCTGTGACAAGGAGGTGAGTTCGACCCAGACAATCTGGTGACCACAGTTCTGCAGGTTCAGAGTACAGAGAGGAGCATGGTCTTCACAGCACCTCTGTGGCAGTGGGAGAGGACAGGTGATATCTCAGAACAGAAATACGAGTTTACCATCTTCGTTGGGTTCAGGTTTAACATCTGAGCACTTCCCTGCTTTGAACTTGGAGTGAGGGTCTCAGGTGGGCTCTTTCAACCCATTCCCAGGAAAGCATGTGGTCTGCTCCACTGGCCAAGTTGGAAGGCTCTAAGCACACTGATGTGAGCAACAAGCCTGTTAGTTCAACCCACAACATGTCTCGATGCCGGGAATGTGCCAGACACTAGCTCAGCAGGAGAATGAACTGATATCTTCCCTCCCACCCTCCCTTCTTTCCTTCCCTTTTCTTCCTCCTCCTCCTCTTTAATTTTCTCAACTGAGATATCCACCTTGGAAGAGGAAGACAGAGCCCTAGACAGGGAGTCACAGGACCTGGTTCTGTAAGTAAGTGGCATTGGCTGCTCAGTCTTGACAGTCTAGGGTAACCGCATGCGTCCCTTCTGGCTGGGGAGTGCGTGTGGGCTCTTTGATCCTAACACTGATGCCCGAAGTGCAGCAGCTCTAAGTCACCCTCCCACAACTCAGCTCCAAGCCCACCCTTTATAACCTTCCATCTCTTAAGGCTGACCAGAGGGTTTATTCATTGTCCTCTGTCCACAAGCCACATTGGGGAGGGCCTTGTTACATGCTGTCCCAGAAAACACATTCTGCCAGAAACCGTAACACTGCTCCCTGGCACATAGCTCTTGTTGGCAACTGCCACAGACCCCTAGGCTGCCAAAGCTGCACTAAGGGATATAGGGAGCAGGGGGCTAGCCATCCTCCCACCGCTCAAAGCACCTCAAAGCACTGCTTCTTGTGCACAGGGCTTTGGTTTATAATTCCTGGCCTTCGTCTCTTTCCCTTATGACTGGGCGGTGGATAGAAGCCTGCTGTACCTGCCTCGTCCACCTCCTCCCCATCCTCCAAGCCACCAAACAAGCAACAAATACACACCACAACCATCCATATCTCCCTTCTTAACCCCAAAGGATAAAATGCAATAAAGATTTGATTGTATCCTTCTCAGTATCTCAGGCAGAATTCTTAGGTAACCAATCACATCAGGTCCAACATCTGACTTCCTAGTAGACATTAATGGTTATTGATAAACAGCTTTTTCTAGAGAAACTCTCTTTCTTTAACTGTGTGCGCTGCTCTCTGGCATTGAGTTCATCTTGAGCCCCCTGTTGTAAACGGTGTTGCTGGGTGTGTCCTTGTTATGCTCTGAAGACATCCGTGTTCCTGAGAGCAACTTTTACGAAAGACCCCACAATGGACTGAGTAGGGTCGAATAGTCCTGATAATACTTCATATTTGCTAAGGATCTGTTTTTGCCTCTGAAGCTTGTAGAGCAGTGGTTGCCAGCTTGTCTGGGACAAACTCACTTCCTGGTCACAGCTGTGGTTGTGTTGGTCTCATGCTCACAGTTGATTAGCTCCAAGCGTATCACTCTTCATTTCCAATAATTCTCCCATTTAATGAACTCACCTAGTCAACACTATTGCAGTTTCATTTCTGTCTTTATTTGATTTTTCCGCTCATGTTTTTATATACGGTTTGGTCATTTTGACGTCTTAAAAGTCTCAGATCTTTGAGTGCATCCACAAATGCTCAAAAACCTCACACACTCATCTAAACCCTAGCTAACTGCCTGTCACCTCTAGGTGACCACATTTATATATATATATATAGTGCTCAATGCCGGACATGCAGACCGCAGCTGAACTTTGTGGACACAGACACACATTGACAGGAGCTAGGGACAGATGCGGGTTTGTTAGAAAATGTTACAGCACAGTGGAGTCTGTTTTTCTTTCTTTAAGTTCAATAAAAATGACATGTAAGTTACTTTAAAACTGTGATTATCTCCTTAGCGTATCCTTGAAATTGTCAGGTTTTAATGTGAAAAATCAAAGCACCCCTGATTCAGGGAGGCACAGTGCTTTCTATGAAAACTATGAACCACACTCTCAATGCCCAAACATATTTTGTAAAAAGTTTAGTACCTTAACTCACTGTGTCCAATGAGACAGAGAGAAACATATCTTAGATATATATTTTAAGACTTTTTATTTTGAAAATACTTATAGATTCACAGGAAGTTGTGATGATAATACAGAGAGATTTCATGTACCCCTCTCCCAGTTTTCCCCATGGTTACATCTTGCAGAATTATGGTACAATACCAAAACTAGACCAACATTGGTAGGATGTGTGGTGTAGTACTGTGCCATTTTATTGCATGTGTAGATTCATGTGAACACCCCTACAATCAAGATTACAGAACATTTTCATCACCACAAAGACCTCCCTGCATCTCCTCATGGTCATATCCACTCCCCTCCTCCCACCATCCTGGCAATCACAATCACGGATGTGTTCTCCATCTCTAGAACTTTATCCTTCGGATGATATTACATAAATGAAATCATACAACATGCAATCTTTTTAGATAGGCTAAGGGATGCCCTTTTTGGTGAAAAGTCTCTTTATGTCTTTCACCCATTTACTAATTGGATTGTTCGTTACTGTTGAGTTTTGAGATTTCTTTGTGTATTCTAAATGTGAGTCTTGTCTATGGGCATATCACTCTGAACACATCTGACCTCATCCAAATGTGAGTCTTTTGTAAAAAATGTGGTTTCCAAATATTTTCTCCTAGTCTATAGCCTGTTTTTCCCTTCTGTTTGCAAGATGTTTTACAGAGCAGAAGTTCTTAATTTTGAAGAAGTTTGAATGATCAAGTTTTTCTTTTATGGATTGTGCTTTTGCTGTCCTGTCTAAGAATGCTTTACCCAGCCCTAGGTTCCAAAGATTTTCCTCTATGTTTTCTTATAAATGTTTTTACATGGTCAGGTTCGGTAGCTCAGCCTGTAATCCCAGAACTTTGGGAGGCCAAGGTGAGTGGATTGCCTGAGCCTGCGGGTTCAAGACCAGCCCTGGCAAATTGGTGAGCCCTCATCTCTACAATAAATCAAAAATTAGCCAGGCATGGTAGCACGTGCCTGTAGTTCCGGCTACTTGGAAGGCTGAGGCGGAAGGATTGCTGGAGCCCAGCAGGTTGACACTGGGGTGGCTGTGAATGTGCCACTGAACTCCTGCCTGGGAGACAGAGAGACTCCAACTCAAAAAGAAAAAGTTTTTACAGTTTTATATCTTATGTTTAAACCTATTTTAAGTTAAATTTTGGATAACATGTGAGACTTAGTTGAGTTTCATTTATTTCCCTATGGATGCCCAATTGTTGCAGCACTATTTGTGGGAAAGACTATCCTTTCTCCATTGTGTTCTTTTTGCACCTTTGTAAAAAAATTAGTTTGCAGTATTTTTGTGGGTCTATTTCTGAATTCTCTATCGACTAACTTATGTCCATTCTCCAGTGGTACCACTCAGTCTTGATTACTATAGCTACATAATAAGTCTTTATATAGGGTGGAGGTTTTAGAATAGTTGACATATTTACTATTTTGGTATTCCAATTCAAAAACAAGGTATGTATCTACATTTATTTAGATCGTGTTTTATTTCTTTTACAACATTTTTCAGTTTTCAGCATAAAATCTTGTTCACTTTGTTATATTGACAAGTATTGGCACATTTGTGGGTGTTGTGGTTTGGATATAGTTTGTTTGGCCTTCCAGATCTCATGTTGAAATTTGATCCCCAGTGTTGGAGGTGGGTCCTGGTGAGTGGTACTTGGGTCATGGGGGCAGATCCCTCATAGATGGCTTGGCACTGTTCAGAGAGTTCTTACTCTTAGTTCCCTAGAAAGCTGGTTGTTGAAAAGAACCTGGCTTCTCCCTCCCTACTCCTTGTTTCCTTTCTTGCCATGTGATCTCTGCACCAGCCAGTTCCCCTTCACCTTCTCCCATGAATGGAAGCTTCCCGAGGCCCTCCTTGGAAGCAGATGCTGGTGCCATGCCTCTTGAACAGCATACAGAGTCATGAGCCTAATAAACCTCTTTTCTTTTTAAATTACCCAAACTCAAGTGTTACTTCATAGCAACACAAACATACTAAGACAATGGGGAAGGTCTTTGGGAATCCTCATTATAGCCTGGTGAGGGTGGAATTCCAGGCTGTCCATTTGGCCTTTGTTGGCAGGGGACGTGTGTATTGGGTCCAAGTTTGTCTGTATTGACTAGAGTAGAACAGTTTTTTCCCCTAAAGTTCTTTGTCTTGCTGGGCTGTTTCCTTTCCAGTCCCTTGGCTAGAGAGAGCAGACATTTCTTGGGACTTTTATGTACCCATTGGTGTTTCTAATTTGGAGGCTTCTCCAAAAACCATTCTGGGATACATGAAGCAAAACTAAGATACAGAAACTCACCACTGTGTTGTTCCTTGGGTCCCAAGGTCCCTAGTTGGTGTGCCTTTAGTTTCCATCCTGAAGATTTTTAAAAGTCTTATACATATATGTATATATATGTTTAATATTTATATATTATATATTTAGATATCATAAATAATTATATATTTAATATTCACACATAAATTTAATAATTGTATTATATAGCTGTCTATCTATATCTATCTATCTATCTATGTATATATCTTTAGGGCTTTTAGCTATATATGGTAGCAGAATTTTAAAAAGTACATCTATTCCATCTACCTGAAAGCAGAAATCCCTAGAGATATATTTTTTAAGATCATTTTCTCTTTTCCAGATTAGGAAACTGATACTTTATTTTTTATTTTAGTTTTCTTAGGAAACTGATACTTTAAATGTCCTCTCCAAGGTCATGCTGCTAGTTATGAAGAGAACAGGTATTCAAGGCCAGATCTCTATGCTCAGAAGCTATAGTACTTCCCCCAACATCAGGGGATGCTTTCAGAAGCTACCTGCTAGGAAGCAATGGCAAGTAACAACAGCAGCTGTCGTTATTGTCAGCCTACAACATGCCATGTAAATATTGCTCATGACTTCACTACACCCTTGCAGAGTGAACAAAAATGAGAAACCATTCAATTTTAAAGATATTTATAACAGATTCATGTGAAGAAGTATGAATGTTGACCTTACCTCATACCAAATACAATAATTAACTCTAAATGGATTTTAGACCAAAACAAAAGAGATAAAGCTATAAAAATTCCATAAAATTAGACAGAAAATCTTTTGGAGCGGACAAAGATTTATGTCAGAAACAAAAAGCACTAAATGAAAGTGAAGAAAATTTTTTGATAAATTAGATTTCATCATTTTGAAAGTTTTACTCATCAGATGACATTGTTAAGAAAAGAAAAAGGTAAGTAATGACTTGGGATAACACATTTACAAAACATATACAAGCATGTGTCTCTTAATGATGATGGGGATTCATTCCAAGAAATGAATAGAGCCATTTAGAGTTACTTATTGTATATGGTATAAGGTAAGATCAGCATTCATATTTCTTCACATGAATCTAAACATCATCAAAACTGAGTGGTTCCCCAATTTTGTTCACTCTGCAAAGGTACAGTGAAGACCATGTTGTTAGGTGATTTTGTCATTGTGTGAACATTATAGAGTATACTTCAACAAGCCTAAATGGTCTAGCTTACTACATACTATATAGTATTACTCCTAGGCTACAAAACTCTATAGCATGTTACTTTACTGAATAATGTTGGCAGTTGTAGCACAATGGTAAGTATTTATATATCTAAACATATCTAAATATAGAAAAGGTACAGTAAAAATACAGTATGATAATCTTATGGGACCACCACCATATATGCAGTTTGTCTGTTTTTCAGGCAGTAGGAAAATGACATAAGTCAGAAACTTGGACCTACATAAGGAAAAGCAGGACTTTGAAGATGGCATAAACGAAGATAAAACAAATCTTTTATTTTTATTATTCTTAATTGATATAAAGATAATTGTGTTTAACTCAATAATGGCAATAATGTATTAGGTGATTGTAGCATATAGATAAGGGAAATGAGTGACAGTAATGTCATAGGGGACTGGAAAGAGAAAAGTCGGAAAGTACCTGTACTATGCGTGAAGTGATATGGTGTTACTTGAAACTGGTCTTAGATTAGTTAAAAATGTATGCTTCAAACTCTAAGACAACCATTAAAAGTTTTAAAAAAGTCTATATCCTAAGAGAAGAGATAAAATGCTCAACAAAATAGAAAACAAATCTACCAAAATGGTAGATATTAATCCAACTGTACTGATAATCATTTTAAATGTCAGTGGCTTAAATACACTAATTAAAAGACAAATTGTATTTTTAAAAACCTCAAGACTTTATTATATTCTTTCTGCAAAAAATCTACTTTCTGGGGGAGAGGACGATGGGATTAATGGTGATAAATATCTGTCTGGGGATGGGGAGACACCTCTTATCATC
>CAUYQG010209843.1:0-30964 GCA_963574415.1 Tarsius wallacei
AAGAGGTGAAAAAGAGACACAAGGCCGGAGAGAAGTGAGTAAAGACAATTCCCTAAAGAATACTTGTAGCTATACAAAGGCAGACCAAAAAAATCATGTCTTTTGATGCGTTTTGCCTAACACAAACAGATAGTGTAAGTCAATAAGTAAACAAAAGTGAGCAAAACAAACAGTCATAGTGATAAAATCAAAAGTCAAAGTAAAAAACCAGACTAACTCTGGGGTCTTTCCTGAGTGTCTAAAATCTGTTCATCTCTGCTCTTTGACCTCTCCCCTTATTTTCAATGCGGAGAGCTCCATTTACTGAAGCTTGGGTTTCTTCTTCTGAGCTGTAACCTGAGATGGCTGCTGATTAGTTCCCAGGGAAGTGGCTTTGTCTTCTGTTTGGTGACGTTTCCTTGGGAACCAAGGTGGAGCCTGCTTGTAGGTGGGCAGGGCAACACAAGTCTCTGCCTGGAGAATGGCCGAAGTGATAGTTTCACTTTCACAGATCCTTTTTCTCTGCTCTTTGGGTTCGAGGCCCTGGGGATCAGCCGCACCGCTGGTGCTCTATCTGGGGTTAGAGGTCTGGAATTCAGAGCTCCAAAGCTCCAGAGCTCTGAAGTGCTGGTGTTGAGCAGCAAAAGTTGCCCTGGATTGTTCCCAGAGTATTTCAGTCAGAAATGGAATCAGCTTCTCTGAGGGGTGGGTGCCCAGAGCCTCCCCAGGTGATCGGGGCTCGGTCTGGGTATGTTGCAACCAGGAGGGAGCTGAGACCCGAGATCTCCTACCTGTGAGGGAGCAACCAGGGATGCAATAGCCGGCCCTGCCTTGGACCGAGGGTCCCTGGGCCTCAGACCGATGCATCTGGCTGTGGATGAGTGGGTGGGGAAAGGGAAGCAAGAGTCTTTTTGGGGAACTCACATTTGGAGAATCTCACAGTTCCACCTATGTTGTTGCCATCTTCAACCTTTTGTCCATAAAAATGTTTAAAGCAGCCTATTCACCTTTTACAAAAGGATTCATCAGGATTTTAATTTTAATTACATACAGTAAAATGCATATCTTAAGTGTACATTTCAGTGAGTTTTAACACATTTATTCACCCTGGTTATTTATCATAACCAATACTCTAAGACTTCTTTTACTTTAGAGAGTTTCTTTATTACCCTTTCTAGTTTGTCTTCGTGGAAATTGCTGCTGCTTCAGTTACAGGTTAATTGTTGAATAACTCCAGAAATGTCAGCTTTCTACTTTTTAAGATAGAAAGGAGATAGATTCCTTGTGCTTCTTGGTATATTAAGGATTTGATTTTCATCAGCTCTTATACTCTCCATTTGCTCACAGCCTTCAGAGATTTATGACTTACTGGTAGAATGGCTGGGAAAGCACTTTGTGTCTAGACCATACCTTTCTTTACAGAAGCTCAGAGAGTTGCCTCTCTATAGTACCTTCCTCCTTCAAAGCCTCTCACAACCCCTTATCCTTCCGTTTCTCACCCCTGGGGCTGGCAATGATGCCTCTCCTTGAAGAAGAGTCTTTTTGTAAAACTCTGGTTGGTCCTGAATAGCTCACGTCTAAAATCCCTGCTGTCTGTATCCTCACTGTTTCATTCTTTGTAAATTGAAAGTGACTCTCAGTGAAATCCTTGGGTCTCTTTTGGATTTTATTATAGTTTTATCTTTGTTGGCAGATAATTTAATTTTTTTTCTGCAAGACCCCTACCTGTGGTGAGATGAACATGTTTTAACTTCCAGAGTAATTATTTGGATTTTCAGTGTAGCAGAAATAGATACTAATATGTGTATCAAGCTCATTTATAGTTCTCTAGTCATGGTCCTATAAAAACATTTTTCATTGAGCAATATGACATATAAATGTCTAAAGTCTTCTTTGTTTTATTAGATATAATATATGTATATTTACTGTTTCCTTGCCACTTAAAATGTTAAACACTTGGGGGTTTGATTTTTTTTTTTTTTTTTTTTGAGTTGGAGTCTCACTGTTGCCCAGACTGGAGTGCAATGGCTGCTCCCGGCCATCGCAACCTCGACCTGCTGGGCTCCGGCGATCCTTCCGCCTCAGCCTTCCAAGTAGCTGGAACTACAGGCGCACACTACCACGCCCAGCTAACTTTTTTGATTTATTGTAGAGATGAGGTCTCGCCAAGTTGCCCAGGCGGGTCTCGAACCCGCAGGCTCAGGCAATCCACTCACCTCAGCCTCCCAAAGGCTGAGCCACCGAACCCAGCTAAGGGTTTGATATTTTTGATGTTCATAGATGTATAAAGTGAATAAGGATGAATGTCATAAAGTGAATAAGGATGAATATTCATTTACAGAGTGCATATCTGCCTGACATGCAAATTTCAACACATGAACTGGTATCACCCAAGACTCTTCCCAAGATGCACTTTCTCTTTCTTCCAACAGATACCTCAAATAGAACACATGACAAATGTTTTGGTACATAAAATAATATTTGTTATGCTGAAAGTAGAGACCAACTGTTCTTATTATTGCTACTGAAGACAGAAAAATATGAATTAAATTAAAATAATTTGGGAGAAGGAACAAACAGTAAAAAATGTGGCACTTAAAGTCTGGAATATGCTACACGGTATGATGGTAGAACTTTAAGTTTTTGATCAACTTGGAGAAATGGTATAAATATCCCTATATATAGATTTCCAAATATGTGTATATATATATGAATCCATATTTGTGTGTATATATACGTATACCTTTTTTTGGTACATTCTATGGGTTAGAGGAGATTAGTATTAATTTTAAGTCAGGCTCTCAAATGTAGAGAATGAAAGAATTCTGTGGGCATAGCACAGAATTCAGAAATTCACATGTTTAACAAATTTCTGCAGTAAATTTGATGCAAGTAGTCATGAGTCATACATTGATGAATAGATTGGTAATATTCATGTGGGAGGGAGAGGGGAGATCTGTGTTGAGATGTTAAAGATATTGAAAACAAATTTCTTGCTTGTAAGGATTGTAGGCACTCATACACACACACAGTGCAAAAGTAAGAGTGAAAATAAAAGAGCGAGGGAGAGAGAGAGAGAGAGAGAGAGAGAGAGAGAGAGTTTGCCTTACATTCCAACAGTCTACTATTTTCCAGGTTAATCATCCTAAAGTCCACACTTAGCTACCAGGCAGCTGATTATGGAAGATGAGAGAAGAGGCAATTCCTCATCCAATAAGCCATTTAAGTATTCTCCTGTCTTGTTCCACTAAAATACTCTTTTGACATTGGAGCAAAGAAAAGTCAGATCCATAATGTATATGGAGACCATGAGGAAATGTCAACAATGAGCTTAAAACGGTGCCAGCTGTATCCTTCTTTGCTTCCATGTCAACTACACTTAAATTTCAAGTGGGGAATTTAAAAGTAACAACGTACTGTCTGTAACACTGCACCAATTTTTAGTGTCTTGCAAATATTCTTCCTTTTCTCTTGTTCTGTATCCATCACTTACAGAAAAAATTGCCTATCTTAAAGCTGTCTTTTGCTTGTAGAAGAAGGTACTCACTATACTTTTGCCACTGCTTATGCTATTCTTTAGTGCTGCTTTTTCTTAATATATCAAAATGAGAATCACGTTTGTTAATGCAGATGCTGAAGATAGAGCGGAACCCAAATACTTACACACTTTCTTGCAGTCGCCTAATTACTCCCCTCAGAATAAAAGAGAGATAAGTTATGTAAATGCAGTAATGCAAAACATGCATACAATTTGAATGGTCACATTCATATCAGGTAAAGTAATTGAGTTTCTCATTTTAATATGGGAAAGATGGGGAGAAAAAATAAGTTAGTAACCACATAGATGAGTGAAGCATCTCCTCTGGGAATTGATGTGCATTCATTCTCACCATCTCGATAAGAGTGCATCTAAGAATGAGGATGCCCAAGACATAAAGAAAGTGACTGTGACTATGTAGTCCAAAGTATTTTAAAAACTTCAGCTTGGAGGACGATATTCTAAAAGACAGATAAAACAGACAATAAGTTCGAAATGTTCAGTTCACTCAAGCCACTCTTGCCTAGTAGAGATCTTCAAGATTCAGAGTGAGAAAAAAAATGTTAAGGCTCAAATCCAAGCTTCTGAAACCTACTCATCATCCACTCAATCCACACTGAATGTGAAATCAGAAAACCACAGGAGTCAGGGACAGCTGAGCAAAATGCATCCGGTTGCTACAAGTTTGGGCTGTAAATGAGGTTTTAGAGGAAATTGAAAATTTAAATGTGATTCAATGAGCAGTGAACATATGATACACACAGTATGCTTGTCTATGGGGAACCAAGAGCAAATTGGGGACAGTGAACGTTATCTTGTTAAGCAGAAGTACAGTCCACACTTAGTTGTCCGTCACTGAAAATAGCTGCAAACTGCTCACTTGCTCCCAGGGTGTTTCTATTTATACTTTTGTATATTGTAATTTTTCCAGCAGCCGTCTTCACATCTGGAGACTATTGGCTGAGCCATAGAGTAGCCTTTTAAGCTGGATTTTCCAACCAGCAAGATGCTTTCTATGATATTTCCACTGAAGCTACTTCGCAAAGTCCTTGTGCCCCAACAGATTTTCTGGTCCCCTCAGAGATGTGTAGTGAGAGATGGAATCACAGCAAGAGTCACATCAAATTAACCTTTGAAGTTGATTTGATGGAGTACAATTCTGTTTCTAAAGGTAAGTAATTTAGCTGGATCTATTCCTACAGAAGCTATTAAGACCCAGGAAAATTATTTTCTGTATATTTTAATCAAATACTTGAAAAAAATTGAAGTTCTAATGTGTGTTAAGGATGATAGGGATTTAAAAAGCAATAAAATGCCTTTTTTGACTTCATCATTCTTAAAATATGTGGAAAAAATGCAAAGTGTAAATCCTAAAGCACTGTGGACTTTAGGGTGTCTGCGGAGAGTGTTAAAATACAAGGTGCTGACGATGAAAAAGTAAATGAGAACTGAGATAGGGTAGATCTAGGATCAATTTTATGAGAGAGAAATACAATTTTTTAAAGACCATAGATAATGTTAGTGTTTGGATATAAATTGAAGAAAGGAAAACATGTGGGGAAGGAGAAGAGGATAAAAGGAGACAGTGAAAATATTGGTTTTAAGAAAAATGACCATGGGTTTGAGATGACCGACATTTTGAATGCTGTGTAAGCAGCAGCATGCAGTAGAAATGCAGGTGAGAGTGGAAACATAGGATAGTGTCAGTCTGTGGAAGGGCTTAAATATCATGCTAATGAATCTCAATTTGCAGGTATTGTGAGCAAACTCTGACAGTGATATATGATTACAGAAGGTAGAATCTGGGGGCAGCATTAAGAGGTAACAAAGTATTAAAAACTATATTTCCTTTTTTTTTTTTTTTTTTGAGATGAACTCTCATTCCGTAGCCCAGTCTGGAGTGCAGTGGCAGGCTCACGGCCACCCCAGCATCAACCTGCAGGGCTCTGACGATCCTTCCGCCTCAGCATTCCAAGTAGCCAGAACTACAGGCGTATGCCACCATACCCGGCTAAATTTTTTTTTTAATTGTAGGGATGAGTTCTTGCCAAATTGCCTGGGCTGGTCTCAAACCTGCGGGCTCAAGCAATCTACTTGCCTCGACCTCTCAAAGTGCTGGGATTACAGGCTGAACCACTGAGTCTGGCCCTATATTTCCTTTTTAAATTTTATTTTATTTTAAAGATTTGGGGTACAATTAGAATTAGGTATACAAATGGTCATTATGCAGGTAAAGTTTGGGCCTCCCTTGGTCCCCATATCACCCAGTTTGAGATCAGATACCCTTATTGATGTTGGTCCCCTGGTGGTTTCTCACTACTGCCAATCCCTTTCTTACAGTATTATGATAAATGTTGGGGTCCACTTATGAGTGAGAACATGTGGTGCTCAGTTCTTTGTTTCTGTGATAGATCACTGAGTATTACAGACTCTAAATACAACCAGGTTGCCGTGAAGTCTATAATTTTGTAATAATCTTCTTTTTGTAATAATCTTCTTTTTGTCCATAATCTTCTTTATGGCTGTGTGGTATTCCACTGTGTATACACACCACATTTTTAAAATCCAGTCCTCTTTTGGTGGGCGGTATGGTTGGTTCCATGTTTTTGCTATTGTAAATAGTGCTGCAATAAACATGTGTGTGCAGGTATGTTTTTGGTAGAATTATTTGAGTTTCTCTGGGTATATTCCCAGAAAGGAGATTGCTGGGTCATATGGAAGATTAATTTCTAATTCTTTTAGGAATTGCCACACTGTTTTCCATAAAGATTGGACTGATTTGCATTCTCACCAAATGTGTAGAAGAGTTCCCTTTTCTCCACATCTTCATCAGCACCTGTTGTTTTTTGTTTTGTTAATGATGACCATTCTTACTGGAGTTAGGTGGCATCTCAATGTTTTTCTGATTTGCATTTCTCTGATGATTAGTGAGGATGAACATTTTTTCATGTGTCTGTTGGCTGCTTGCATATCTTCTTTTGAGAAGTGTCTATCCATGCCTTTTACCCACTTTTTTTTTTTTTGAGTCTCACTCTGTTGCCCAGGCTAGAGTGCAGTGGCATACTCTCCCGGCCACTGCAGCGTCGACCTGCTGGGCTCAGGCAATTCGTCTGCCTCAGTCTTCCAAGTAGCCAGAACCACGGGCGTGCACTACCATACCCAACTAATTTTCAAAAATTTATTGTACAGATGAGGTCTCACCATGTTGCCCAGGCTGGTCTCGAACCTGCGGGCTCAGGCAATCCTCTCACCTCGGCTTCCCAAAGTGCTGGGATTATAGGCTTGAGCCACTGTGCCCAGCTTTTGCCCACTTTTTAATGGGCTTTATTTTCCCCCTTTTGGCACGCTTGAGTTCCTTGTGGATCCTGGATGTCAGACTTTGTCAGAAATACGGTTGGCAAATATTTTTTCCCCATTCTGTGGGCTGTCTTCCTGCTCTCTTGATGTTTCTTTTTTGCTTTGCCAACACTTTTCAGTTTGAAGAGGTCCCACTTGAGAGCCAATAGTGGGACAGTGGTAGTAATGACACTAGAATAGATAGAAATGTGAAAATATTATGAAAAAGAAATAAGCAGGACTTGGTAACCAAGTGATTGCAACAAAATGGGGGGAAAAAATCAATTGTTGGAAATCCAGGAATCCAGAGAAGGCCCACTGGCCTGGAAGGCTACTCATCAAGATGTAGAGTAGATGTGGGTGCTAAATGTGGATGAGAAGTCGCCAAGCACAGCATCTGGGCTGTGGAAGGGGTAAGACTAGAGGAGAGAATGCCAACAGGGTATGGGTCTGGTTGGTGCTGGTTTAGTCTCTCCTATGGGACATTTGCAAATCCTCAGGAAAATTCTTGCATTCACAGATTGTTGAGTTGAGCAGATATTTTTGGGTTGGTGGTAGGAGGGCCAGTATAGGATGAAACCAAAATGATATATGCAAAAGAAGAAAGAGTTGGAAAGGCCTGTAAAAGTATGCTCTGATATTTAAAAAAAAGGGTTAAAGGATATTTAACTATGTGAGTTGGTAGAAAAGGATTCAGATCGCATTCAACCCCATATGCTAGAAGTGGAAAAGTCCTGTTTGACTTCCGAGTTATTTGGATGTGGAGATTAGGAACCAAAAGCCTATGGCGGCAATGACTCAGGTTTTGAGACTGCATTTCTGAGAAAGGAAGTGGTTCGTCTTTTTAGTAAAGTAAAAAAGACTGAAAAAAAGGTGTTGGAGCAAGAAGAATATGTTCAACTTGACGTGCTGGCAAGACCCAAAGGAAAATAAATTGTTATGTCAGGAAGACACATGTACTCATGTTTATCACAGCACTGTTCACCATAGTAAAATCATGGAATCAACCTAAGTGTCCACTAATATATATATATTATATATTTATGTGTGTATATATATATATTTATATGTGTATATAAATATTTATATGTGTATATATATTTATATGTGTGTATATATATCTCATGTGTATATATATATATTTATATGTGTATATATATATCTCATGTGTGTATATATATATATATATACACACACACACACACTCATGCCATGGAATACTACACAGTCATCAAAAAAGAATGAGTTTTTTTTCAGCAACATGGATGGAGCTGGAGGACATAATCCCATCCTAAGTGAATTAACTCAGAAACAGAAAGTCAAATACCTGAGGTTCTCACTTGTACATGGAAGCTGAACAATGGATATGCATGTACGTACGGAGGAAAATAACAGGCACCGGAGACACCAGCAAAGGGGAGCATGAGGGAGAGATTAGGGCTGAAAAATTACCTATTGGTCACAACGTTCACTATTTAGGTGATGGGACAATACAAACTGAGACCTCAGCATTATGCAATATATCCACATGACATACCTGCACGTGTGTCCTTTGAATCTATAACAATTTTTTAAAAATTAAAAAAAGTCCAGCACTACTGGTATGGAACTCAGAAGAACTAGAGGCTGGGGCAAAAAATGTGTCCTTGTAAATCATTAGCACGGAGGTGCCAAGTAACGCTAGGGGAAAGGGAGAAGAACAGATGGTGGAGGATAGAATGTTGGAAGTCATCCAACAAATATTTATCTAACTTGCAACATGTATGAGGGACTCGGTGCCAAAGATAGAGTGGTATACAAAGTAGATCAAGTCCCCTTTTCTCATGAGGAATATGGCTGATGTGAAAGTGGGGTGAAGAAGATGATTTGGCAGGAGGAGGAGTGGTGGAAATACTTCCTAAGAAGGAATGGGCCAAGACTCAAAAGGAAAGAGGGCAAGCCTTGAAGTCATGCAGAACAGAATTAAATTACATCTTACCTCCTTTGTTAAAGCTGTGGTCTGGGTCAAGTTATTGAGCCTCAGTTTTCTCATCTGTATAAGGGGAATTAAAAGTATTTTATTGTAAAATTTAGATAAATACGCCGAGTTCCTCACTCATTGGAAACTCTTTAAACATAGTAGTATTTTTTTTAATGGTGTCCTCACTTCCTCATTATTCAGGATTATAAGAGCATCCTGTATCCATGCGTCTCTACAACGGCATGCAATGTGCTAGGTCCTCTTAAGCACATAAACCTTGCCTTAAAAAGGCAACTATGTAGTGGGAAAGTCAGTCCAGTTGAGCAAATGTTTGTAATGAGGTATACACCAAAACAGATGGCTGGTAATTGAAGTATGTCTATTTAAGGACATTATGTAGTAAATCAATGACTCCTTAATGCTTGCAGTATAAATCCTACACTTGCTACTGTGGTCTATGAGGATGCACACTGATCTCATTATCCACAATTCCCACCTTCCTTTTCCTCTGTGTGTTCTAGTGACACCGGTCTTCATGTGGCAACTTCGACATGTGTCACTCTCAGTTGGAATGCTCTGTATTCTCCCCAGTTCTCCATTTACTGCTTGGATAATTCAGATTTCAGCTTCACTTTCTCAGGAAGTCCTGATTTCCTAGACCAGGTCAGGTCACACAACTGAATTCTCTTAGGACCCAATTCTTCTTTGTAGCATCTTTTACGGTTGTAAGTAAATAATTAATTGTATAATTAGTAGAAAAATTTCTACATCCCCCAGTAAGGCATCTACTGTCTATGACCCAATTTTGATTCCTCAAAATAGATGCTCAGTCTATGATGGTTATATCCATGAATGCACCAGGTAGATGCTCAGTAAATGATTGTTGAACATGAACAAATGGATGAAAAAAATAAGTGCAGTACATCATATAACATCATTGTAAACACAATATAGGTACTGTCTCTTGTTAAAAGCAGAAGGGCACATGAGAAAAATGAAAATCCTCTATTTACAATATTGACATCAGAGTCTGAAGTCTCTTAATAATTTTGTATGTGTCTCACTCATGAACTTTATTAGACATTAAAAATGCTTTGTTATGTGTTAGATTATACTAACTCATAGACAGATTGAAATTTACCCTTCCATTTCTGACATAATATTTATTTTATTTGCAACAACTTAATATCGCAAACTTCAAAGTTTTCTCTGTTTGTTACTGCAACTCAGAATTTCTAGTTTTCAGTTTCCAGCCTTACCAGTTTTTGTTTTTCTGGTTGGAAGATTTTGACACTTCGATCCTGAACCTGGCCGTGTTTTGCACATAGTAAGTTTTGTACCGAAGGCCTTTATATTTGAACACGATTGGTTGCTTCGCCCCTTCTTTGGACTTTGCTCTTCCTTCTGCATATTTATAATGACTCCTCGGAGGTACAAGTGTTATGACACGCAATGTGCTTCCTGGTATTAACAGTGTCTGAGGTCAGGAGGATGACTTCATCTTAAAAAGTTTTCTCTGATGAAAGACCCTAGGTTGGACTAAGATTTTGTGCCTGATAATTGGAAATGAGTATTATATGTGTTCACACTAAATGTTTTCAAAACACAAAATAAGTCAAATAATTGAGTGTTTACGGTCATTCTGTACTGCAAAAAGAATGTATCATAGAAGTAGATATGTGTGGGTAAAAAACTTGGGTTCTGCCATTTATTCGCCAGGTGATTTTGGTTCAGACATTTACATATTCCAGATCTCAGCTTCATTTTCTCTACATGTGGGCTCTATCTTGTCTATGCTGTTGCTGAGGGGATAAAATGATAGATGAATATTTGGCAGAGATGGGGACAATTTTTCAGAAAGTGATACTTCACTTTTTGGGTCATCTTTCTTTTAAACACGAGTATTTATTTTAGATCGTTCCTTTCTTCCAGCTATTTTGTTGTTCCTCCTCTTTTCTTGCCATTTTATTTCTCAAATATATTTGTAAAGCTATCATAACCTGAAAACTATGGCATCTTACCAATTATCTTTATAAAATATAACTACCTGACTTTATCTTCTGGAACAGTGATATCTCTATAAGACTTGCATGGATGATCTCATCCAGCAATTATTCAGTTATTCAAAATTCCTTTTTTATTGATATATTTTAGTTGAGTCATTGAATCAGGAATGGCTGAAATAGAGGCCATGAGAAACGGAATAATCAGAGTTCTGAAAGCATTGCTGAAGAAAGAACCGTCTATAACTGTGGGCTTGGAAACTGTCAGGGATGGTGAGTGTGATCTCAAGTTGGAAACAGTGGTATCACTAATTTATTGAAAATGACACTATTTGTGGAAAAATGTTTTGAGCAAACAGCTGACCAGAGTTATCAAGGATAGGCTTTCTTTCTTCATTATGTTTGTGCTCCTAGTTTTTAGGACAATATCTGGCACTTAGTAGGTACTCAAGATAAGTTTGGTAAACTTGATGAAAATTTATTTTATTTCTTTATTATAAATCCTTCTTCATGTGACTTTGTTTTTTAAGTTAATTACTACTCTTTTTCAAATAATTAGACTTACCAGAAACCGAGGTTAGGTATAGTTTTATATAATCTTCCAAGTCAACAAATGCTTAAGAAGCAAAACATTGAATTCACTTCCCTGGAGTAAGCATTGTCATTTCCACTTCCTTTTGTCACGGGTGAAATGCTTTCATTAATGAAGCTTCAGAATATATGCCTCATTCTAAGCAATGATGGATTGATTTGGCAGACTGAAGTTAGGTGGTTTGATGAACTGATCCAAATGCCAGGGAAAAAATAGAGAAGATGCCAGTACTAGCATGCAACCATGATTCCAGATGCATGAAAACCTCTATGGACAACATGACAATCATAACCTTAGAAATAGCAGTAGCAACATAATCTGCTACTGTATATAAAACATCTACAAGAACTATAACAATACCATTTAGGCAATAATGACGGCAGGAGTTTGGGTAAGTGCTTTCCATGCATTTTTTCCATTCCATACTCTCAATAACTCTTTAAATTAGATATTATAATTAGTCCTAATTAAAGAGCATTCTTCTGAGGCCTCGCTATCACATCATCTAGTTTTTAAAAAAATCTCCATCTCCAATCAATACTATCCCCCAAAAATGTGGACTAATGAGCTAGCGATTTAACTCCTAAGTTAATTGAAGTCTTAATGTAATTCATTACTATTTCCACCCAATCATCCATGGCAACAATGAATAAGAATGGAACGGTACTGAAGAAGGCTGTGGACAGAGACTTCTGAAAATAATCCTGAAGGAGCCAAGTGCATAAATTTAGAATCAGGGTCTGGAGTTAAGATGGTGCCAGGAAAGACACAATATAATTAGAATATTAAAAACCTTAATGAGGGGAGTTTTGTGAGGGCTAAATCTGCCTTGCCATCTTTCTATGTTTAGTGTCTAGCCCAGTATCTGGAACCTAAGAAAAACTCCATATATATATATATTTTTTTTTTTTTTTGGAAGGTGAGAAAGTAGTATTTATTAAGTAGACAGAAAAGCTCCTACAGCGAGAGGGAACCTGAAAGAAGGTTGCCCCAAAACTCCATATGTCTTGATTGTACAGAGTCAAATTTCATTAATTCCTCAATTATAATTACTCCACTATATATATATATATTTAAAGATTTTGTAATTATTTGTAGAAAATATATCTTATTTTATTTGTCTTTAATGTCTTAATTTATATCTAAAATTTCCATTCTGCTTAATAGCAAGATATTTAATTTAGCTACTTCTAAAAAAAATCTGTGACTACTCTTCAGTTATTTCAGATTTAAAAATTATTCAAATTTAGTATTTTTTTTCTTTTCTTTTTTCCTGGATTTATTTTTATACATGCTGGTGGAAAGAAGGCATTATTTATATGTTCCCAAATGCGTACCAGTCATATTTTTTCTTCAATCTTGTGCTCAAAAAAGAAGGGAGTTATTCCACTTTGCATCTCTACAAAATCTCTCATACTATGAAGGATGCCTGTCTGTCTCTCTCTCGTGCTGGCTCTCTCTCTCTCTCTCTCATTCTTTCTCTCCTATCTTGAATAGCATAGTACTAATTTTGAGAAGATTCATGAGCTTGATGAAACAACTGGGAATGCTTTAAAAATAGGCAAATATATTTTTCTAAAAAAATCATTTTATTTTAAAGATGTGGGGTACAATTCAGGATTAGGTATACAAGTGGTCACCATACAGGAAAAATTTGGGCCTCCCTTTGGTCCTCACTTTGCCTGGTTTGAGATCTGGTATCCTTATTAATGTTATGTGCTTCCCCCAGCTCCTACCCCCGGCAGTTTCCAACTACCGCCAATCCTTTTCTTATGGTATTGTAAATGTTCAGGGTCCACTTATGAGAGAGAACATGTGGTGTTCAGTTATTTGTTTCTGTGGTAAATCACTTGGGCAAATACATTTAACACAGATTTGTCTTAGTTTTCTGAGGGCATTACCTCATAATTAAAAAACAAAACACACGTGGTTATATTGAAGAGACCAAAAATTTACACTTATTGCAGAGTAGAAAAAAAGCAACTCTTCTAAAGTTTTGCAGAAGGAAATTGAGATATAATTTCTCATAACACTGAGTTGGACATGATGCAAAACATGTTGCATTTCAAGAACCTTAGATAGAAGTGAGAGTGATATGCCCTAGAACACAATATTAGATTCTTCAAAAAATGGTGATATGCTACCAGAGTTAATCACGTGTGTCAAAAATATATATCAAGAATTGAATAAACTGCTTTGTGAAATACGAAAATGGAAAATTACTACATGTAATTATAAATATGCATGTATAATTAATGAATTAATAATTATTATAAGTAGATATTTGGCGATTTCTTCTATATCCATAAAAGTTTATATGTACATGCTCAAGTTGAACAAAAAGCATTTGAAAAAATAATGTCATTGAAAAAATAGAAAACTTGCCTCATTATTGGTTTCAATTTGTGTTTGGGCATATATGGTGCTTCTAAGTAAGAGCTGGTATGCACTGACTGCTCACTGAGAAGCAAGATTAGAGTTGTGGTTCTTGGTTGTTACCACTCTTCTGAGTAAACAACTGCTGAGATCACCGCCCTCTGTCCTCCACCCACTTGATTTAGGTCACGACATCAGCAGACTTCTAGATACTCTCTTCCATGTTTGGATTCCCTTTGCTAATTTCTTCATCTCAAATTGATGAACTTCAGATTGGTTTCCAGAGTTTCTGCTGAATCAGGGAAGGTTGCTTGTCTTGTAATGGAAGTTGTGTCTAGGATAATATGCCTTCTCAGAACTCAGTGTGAAAAGGAGGGTATGAGCTGCTTTTATGCTTGGAATCTTGATCTGTGTGGGCTTTGATGTTTGATGCTCTTGTAACTTTAGACTGAGGATGGAGCAGAATCCAACCAGCTATGTCTCAGTCTATCAAACTCTCACTTCCTCTATTAACATCCCATTTCACTTCCTAATTCAAATGACAATACCACCAGTATCCTTTGTTTAACTGTCCACTTGTTTTCTTTACTTTGTTAAAGACTTTTTAAAAATTGTGATCATTTTATTTATATTAAATCTAAAATAATTCGCTTATATTGAAATGAAGCTGTTTGATAATTTTTTTAAATATTCAAACTCTTTAGACAAAAATGAGATAGATATCTATAGCCCAATACATAATATCTAATTTAATGTCCTTATGAAAAGTTTTGCAGTGTTTTTCTTTTCTTAAATGTTTTTTATCGAGGTCAAATGTACTTATATAATTTACCATATTTACCATTTTAAGTATATAGCTTAAATACATTTCTTTTCTTCTTTTTGAATCACCCTCTCCTTCCCTTCTTTTCCAGCCTCTGCTTACCAACAATCTACTCTCTAGTTTCATGAAATTCACTTTTTTAGCTTCCACATGTGCGCGAGAACTTGTGATTTTTGTCTTTCTGTGCTTGGCTTAATTCACTTAAGATAATGGCCAACATTATCTTTTTGATGCATATTCTTTTGGGTTATTCTTGTCTTATTACTTTTGGAACCCTAAGACTCAATCTTAGCATACTAAAAAAGGATTCCCTACTATATATGGTTTCTGATATGATGTTAATTAGAAGTACACCTGTGATTGCAAAGAAAATTGAAACTCAATTTTTTCAAGGTTTAAATCTTACTAACAACCAATTTCAGAAGTTACTGGGGAAAGAGGAACCGGTTAAAGATGCCACAAATAAGCAATCAGTCACATTCAGAATGTGATTAATGAACTAAGACTAACGACCCAGTGGTTTTTTTTTTTTTCCCAACAAATATGTGACTTGAAATGGGAAGGAAGATTGTTAGAGGTTAAAAGAGACTTAAAAGATAACTAAAGGCAACATCTGGGTTTTATATGAATCCAGAGATAAACCAACAGAAAAATCCTTTTTTAAAAAAGGCAATCAGGTATATTTGGATATAAATTGAGAACTAGAAAATAGTAAGAAATTTAAGAAATTATTGTTAATCTGATTAGGTGTGAAAATGGCACCGTACTTATGTGAACAACCAACAAACAAAACCACTAAACAATATGTGAAAATATTTTCAAAAGAAGTGCTTATCTGAGATTTGCTTTCAAATAAGGAGACATGAAAAGTGTCAGATGAGAGATAATACAGGATTGGTGAGCGTATCTAGTTGCCGAGTCTGGGTGATGTCTACAGGAAGATCATTTTTTTATGCTCTGGTTTTGTAACTATTTGAATATTTCCACTGTTAACATTTCAGATGGTAAGACCTAGAACCCAAGACTTGACAGCTCTGTCTTTACTCTAGATTTACTCCTCCCTATAACCCCTCCCCCAACACAGTGGCCAGTCCTCTGTGGCAGCAGGAATATGGAGTTGAGGAATAGAGAGAAGAAAAAATAATGATAAAAACTTTAAAATTTCATTCGCTATTCATGCTTCTTAAAAAATTATTGTCAATTAAAACAAAACTGAACATTTTCCTGTATTCTGAATAAATATATCTCACACCAACATTGTACAGATAACTGTGTATGTAGTTGTGATTAATTTTAACAATGCTTATTTAAAAGTATTATTGATTTATGTAGTTATTTGGTCACTATTGATACTCTAAATGAACCAATATCGACTATAACTAATGTCATAGAAAGATTCAAGATTTTTTAAAAGGGATTTTCATACTTCAAAGGATTGAGATCCACTTATATAGACAAAGCAAAAACAGTTTGACATTTTTTTTCTTTCCTTTTTTTTTTTTTTTGTATTTCTACCCTGGAAATTTTGACTCTGAAATAAAGATAAAGAGGACTTTAGAAATCAACGTCAGCTTTCTGGCTAGTGCATGTAATGTGCTTCTGTGCCATTGTCTGCGCCTATTAGCTAGCCTTTCTGTTTGCATCTCTGCCTTGAAGTAGCCAGCTTAAAGGTCCCCTTCAGTGTTATTAGATATGCCCGTGGCCAGGTTTGAACTCCTGAGGATGGAGAAGGTGTTCTTTGAACTCACAGATAGATGATCCTGCCAATTGTGTTACAACATAAGCAGAGAAGGGCAGCGAGAAGATATGACCTGCTACCCTGCAAATGCTTTGAACCTCTTTCCCTGAGTTGCCCCTTGGCCACTCTTAGAAGCAGCTTCTTCTCTATTGTCTCTGTGGGCTGCCAGATGAATATGTTCAACAGAAAACCTGATCTAAAATGTGTTTCCTCTTGTTGCCTAAACCGGTTCACTAGTGGGCCTTCACGGTGTGGTTTCTTTTCTGCCTTGTGTGCATGTGCCTATGTGGTTCTTTTGCTGTTGGGTGCCTATTTAAATGCCTAACGCCATCCATCTGCTTATTCTGGGATCAATCAATTAAGAACTACAGGTGGAGTAAGAGAAGGCACTCAGAACTTACCGTGAACTGGTTAGAAAAGCACCAAATTAAGACTCAAGAAATCCTGCTTCGGTTTCCATTTTAGTTATGATTTATTTGTGTGTCTTGGGACAAATCTATACCCCTACAAAATAAAGAGAAGGAAAAGAAAGGTAAGGGTCGAGAAGAGCAGAAAAGGGAAGGGAAGGGAAGGAAAGGAGAGACATACTGGCTATCCTCCCTACTGAAATGAGAGATGTGAGTATGTTATAATTTTAAAGATAGAAGTGATGTGAGGAAAGAAAAATTTTATGAAAATTGTATCTAGTTATACAGGGTTATAGATATAGATGATATTTGATACTGGGCTAAAATTTGCTTAATTATTCAATTCCTGATAGTAACATTTGTTGGTTGACATTTAGAACTTCATCCTAAAGATGAGAGCAAAGACTTTAAAAAAAAAAAGTTATTAAATGAGACAGATGTGAGCTGGATTTGGTATTTTTCTATGCTTTCTACTGCCTGTAACAATTTCATTTCCTGACTAAACAACAGGAACTATTTCTGAATTATACTCAGAAAAAGTAAATTACAAAAGCTTATTTTTGTGTGATGGGACTTTGCTTCTTTTGCAAGCTTCTTTTGATCCCATATCTATATTAATTTATAAAATGATGATTCAAAAAGAAGTGGCTTGGCTTGATTAAAGGAACAGAGAAACTGAATTTCTATGCCTTTAATTTTAGATTTGGGCTGGAGAGCCTTCAATCCTGATGGATTTATTTTGCTCCTTTCATTTTCTTATTCTGAATTCACACTACAGCAGTTTCCACAATAGATTGCATGGTACTCCCTGCATTTTTTTTTTAACTCTGGCTCCATGAACACATCATTATAGATGCCGGCTGCCCTTGATTTAGTGCTTTGATATTTAGTTACCATGGCTTTAAAATCATTTATGTGACAACTTTCCTCCTTCATGTCTTCCCACCCCTATGCGCTCTCTGGACCAGGCAGATCAATGTAACTGTAATTTAGGCCATGACTTTAATAACCGGGGAATACCTTGTGCTCTAACATTCACCCTTCACCTAAAGGGCATGCCAACTTCTGCTGGCACTGAGCTGAGTAAGGCCGCGTGGCTCCCATAGGTCAATCCCTCATGGTTCCCACAGGTTGATGATGCAGAAAGCCTCAGCCTCCAGGGATGATGGTAATCAACTCCAAAGCACCAGGCAGCTGCTCTGTGCAGAGGATTTAA
Source organism: Tarsius wallacei (assembly GCA_963574415.1). NCBI lineage: Eukaryota > Metazoa > Chordata > Mammalia > Primates > Tarsiidae > Tarsius > Tarsius wallacei. The sequence continues at coordinate 17,969 of CAUYQG010209843.1, forward strand.
TTCACATTGCATAGTAATGCTCCTAAGATGAGGTCCCTGGGGATATGTTACCATACAGGACTTTTCACAGAGGCTTATTGCTTTTCTCATCAGCTTCTAAGACTGCTTATGAATTCCACATGGGCTCCTCTTTTCCACAGGACAGCATTTGCATGAAAAAACAAACCACTGGATAAACAACACTTTACCAGTTATCATTCCTTTTAACTGCCAGACATAGTTTGAGGGATGTGCATTTAGAGGGAGTTTACGTATTTCACGTACCTGAGCTCATGGTTCAACCTGCTGAGCTGCCTCTCAAACCCACATCCTTTCTTTGTCCAAAAGAAAGCCAAAAGAAAAGTCCTGAAAAATGAATTGAAGTGTCAGAAAGTAGTACCTTTTCCTCCTATCTTCTTAGTGCTGGGCAATGCTTTTCTCTACCCACTCCAAATGATGCCATTGTGTTATGCCAATACTATTGGACATTACCGGAAGTGGCTAACTGTGGTTAAACATTGCATGGAGACCAGCATCAGGCCTACTGTGTTCTGCGTATTTTCTTACCAATGGGTATAGTGAATCCAACATGAAACAGACTGCTTCTTGTGGAATTTAATTTCCAAAGGGACCGGAAATACTCTACCAGTCAAAAAGTACTGACTCCACCTGTTCCCTTAAAGGTGTATTTCACAAGGACAGAGAAAGTGTATGTAAAACAACCAAGGTGGCTTTAAACTCATACAGCCCTGGATTCAGATCTCACTGTAGTTATTTTCTAAATGGATGTGGACATTTAAGAAGTTCATAGCTTCATTAGTATGAGCTATGATGATAAATTGTGTATGTTATTTGTTTTGTTGGATTTAAAAGTTGCTAATGAAAGCATGGCTGTTATGATAAATCTTAACACTACAGATATTCATAAAAATAATTGATAGTCACTCCAACAACCTTTCTTCCCACCCTAAACACAAGCATGTATGTAGCCTTCTTTGTGCTTCTGAACTTAAGTATATACAGGAAAAAGCATAGGCAGTTATTTTCTTCTTTCTTCCCCCCTCTTCCTTAAATAACATATCATGTAATACTCTTTTTCAGCTCACATTCTCCACTGAATCTTCATATTCCTCTCAGGAATGCTTTTGTTCTAATAACTCTAAAATACTGTAAAAGCTACAAGTCTGGAATTTATTTGTATTACTACCTGATATGGAAAATCAGACTTTCCCCCTTTTTGCCGCCCTGGAAAGTTCTGAAACAAATGTTCTTGCAATTAGTTTCTTAAGAACTGGGTTCTTTAAGTACAATAAATGATTCAAAGTACAAGTGTGCAGTAAAAGATTGTGGATATTTTATAGTATTTTTATTGCCGTATAACCCTCAAAAAGTTGGTGCTAATCTACATACCCATCAGTAATGTATGAGGGAATCCATTTTTCCACATGCCTGTCAGCTGTGGCTGCTATAAATCTTTTTAATTTCTGCTGATCTGATGAGTAAAAAATGGTTCCATTTTGTTTGAATTTGCATTTCTAAAAATCTGAACTTTGTGGTAAGAATGTTCACAGCGAAGTGACATAAAGCTGCTCCATAAATCAGAGTCATCAGCAAGAAATTAGGTTTAGAGTACAATTTTCTAAGAAAGAAACATTCCTGCTCACTTCTTTCTTGAGCTTTAGGGGATGAGAAGTTGAAATGGAGCAGGTAAGTTCCACAGTGTGGAGAAGCAGAGAAGAGATACGTCCTTGGAACAACCCTGGGGGATATTTCCTTTCATGACATTCCAGAGGATGGCCCTGCTAATAACATTAGACAAATTTGCACCCTGGACCACACTTGGGGCCTTGTCCTCTGATCCCAGATTTGTCAGCCAGTCCAGACTTAGCTTTTGACAAGAAATTTGACAGCAAAGGACCGGGGTCATGTTATGAGCTTCGTGTCACAAATCCTGATGTACTACTTAAAAAAATTAAATTACTTCCTGTATTTCATATGCTTTCTCTGCTGATCTACTAATGTTTCATATGCAAAAAAATAAAAAATAAAAACAGTGAGTTCATGTCCCCCAAATGAAAAAACTTCCTTTTCCACAGACAGAGGGTGAACTACTGACACTAATTAAGGCTCACAGCACATGGCTTATCCTAAGCACAAGTGGCTTTGGTTCAACGAGGAAAGGTGATTTGCTAGATTGCAGCTAAGAGGTTAGATGAACTCATTCAAGTTGTAATGAGAAATGCACACAAACCTCACTTGAAGTGTTAGCAACAAAATATTGTGTGTAAGTTTCTGGATTCACAGATTTACATATCAAATGGTAATAAGAACAGCAGAATGTACTGAATATCTCTTATGGTCCAGGTACATTTTGAAGTGTTTTCAATAAATTATCTCATCTAATCCTCACCACAATCTCATGAACTAGATACAATCATTACCTTCTTCTTACAGTCAAGCCATGGAAAAATTACTTTCTTTACCCATAGTTACAGAACTGGAAAGTGGAGGAGGTTTGGTTCAAACTCAGGTAGTCTGGATTGGAAACCAAGTACTCATCATCTTTGATGCTTTGACTGTTAACTGGTCCAAGCTCACCAACTTGTGTGTAATAGAGATGTGATCACTGCTTCTTCTCTAAAATATGCTTACTTACGAAAACACACCTAACTAAAGGTTAAGTATATTTTCTAACAACAAAGAGCAGTAAAGTCACTTAAAATAGCAAGATGGGGTCATGAGTCTCATTTATGAAATCCATAAATTAATTCTTTAGCCCAGTTTCAATGAACAGGATAAAAATTTAAAATCACTTCTTCTCATAAAGCCTTTGTATTTTATCCACTCAGTGTCCAGTTAGGAAAGAAATGGCACCAGTTATTTTATCAGAGATTATTTAATACAATTTATTAACCAATTATTAGAAAATTAAAAATGCTCAAAGGAAGCAATAGAGATATCACAGAGAAAGTAACTGCAGAAAGCAACTATGGAGGGTAGGGTCTTGGAGGAGGGGCCTGCATAGCCTCCACCAGACCCTGAGGAGCAAGGCCAGCTGGCTAGTGCTAGTACCCCTCAGGCATCGAGAGTTCGGTTTTGAGGTGTGGAGACAACTGCCAATAGGAACCAACTGCTGCTGTATTTTGCCAGAGTGAAGGATGATTGTTGCAGTGCGATTGGTAGACATAGGCAGCAAGCAGAAAGGGGTGACTTTTTCTTCATCTTCCAGCCTTCTCGTCAACCTCAAGGGCCCTGATTGACAAGATGTAACAGGTCCCAGAAGATAAAGCAGAAATTAAGTTTGTAGACTTTCAACTCTAGAATCACAATGTTAAGTATAGAAAGGTAAATTTGAAGCTGAGAAACAAATGAATTCCACATCTTCAACTACTTGGCATTCATTCATACCCTTCTATACATATATATGAGTCTGCTTATGACAAAAATAACTTTCTCTGCAAACTAACCAGAATATTTTATTTCCAATAACTACATTTTAAGTTAACAACAACCAGAATTTGTATATAATATGTTAATGGTAAAGAGAAAAAGAATACATAATCTAATACACACAAATATATGCATTGCTTCTATAGTTTCTGTTTCTGTACCTGGTCATAAGGTTATGGTTGATATTTATAGCTTCTTTCTTTCACTAATCATTTCATATTTCCTTTGCTCTCAGCATTTGAAATAGCTGATGTCTTTTCTTTGTGAAGTGACCTAAATATTTATTCTTGAAGTGAGTGACTTCTTAGTAGTTCTGTCTTCTGTTGCTACTATAGTTTTTAATTTGCTTTTATTATAGGAAATGAAAGCACTAAATGTTATCGCAGAGAATCACCTGTGTTCCTGCACCCCTGTGTAACAGCAATATGGACTAATCATACCAGTCCACTTTGCCTATAGATTGTGTCACGATGTGATAATAATGGCCAAGTGGCAATCTCAACTTAAAATTCAGTGGAATTGCTGTGTCCCTTACTGACAGCTTACCTTCCTTGAGAATCAAGACCTCCAAATCAACAGAGCTTAATATTTTGGGAACAGGAAGCAAATTTTTCATAAATAAGATAGCATAATAATGAAAGGAGGCCCTTCTGTATTTATCATTTAATTTCTTAACCCATTTATTCTGGCTACAGAAGAACGAACACTGTATATTGGGTTTTGAGTCATACATATTGTATTTTTTTTTAGATGGGCTTGCATCCTGAATAACAAGCTCTACCTTTTTGTTTCTCCATTGGCATTTAACCAAGTCTTCAGTAGGCCATCCTGCAGTCTTATCTAGTGATGGGATGGTAGTGATCTATGGAAAGCCATAGTATCATAATTAATAAAATTAATCCAAATCAGATGTATGATTGATTGTGATGAAATGCCTTCTGAAGTTAGTGCCTTGAAGGACAAGTGGCTGTTGTTTTTGGCCATATTTCAATAACCATGACCATAAGACCTGTGAGGTGGGATGTCTATAACTGAGTGTACTGGAATACTTACAAAAGGAGAATAAATAACTTAGGTTTTAAAAATTTTATATTGAGAAACAGAGAATCAAAGAGCTTCTGTATTGTCCCTAAAGAGTCTCATCTCTTACTGCTACGGGGTCAGTCTCAGGAAAATAAGACAAAATTTAACTGTGTAGGCTGCAGGGAAAGTTTATCTGTACCTTTTCAATGTCTCTCAAGAGAAAATGTAGATTATGGATTAGGAAGAAGCAGGATCCTGCGACTGGGAATGAATGAAATGGAGACTTCTCAACCCTCAAGTCACTGTGATCATCCTTTGCCAGTGGAAGTAGCCTGTCTTCTTGTGTCTGAAGGTACTATTCTTTCCTAGCTTGAGGTTTCTACAGCAAACTTGCAGTGGCAGTCACCTTCAAGGATGCTCACTTTTCTGAGGATGCTTCAGCTATCCTTAGTCGACACTTTCCTAACTAGGTCATATTTTAGCACACACCTAGAGGAAAAGTTTAACATCTGAGTAAGAAAAAAATAACTTAAACTCTAAAAGAATTGCAAGAGTTTTCTAATTTGTATCAACATAAATCTGGGGAATATGTGTTTAAAAGAGTTAGAAAGGAGTTAGAAGAAGGAGGATAGAATACTAAGTTGAATGTACTCATCTGAATGTGTTTAGTAATGGTAGATTCTTGATTTAAAATTTATCTTGAACGAGTACTAACCTGAGCGAATAGTACTGAAAATTTTTGGTTTTAATATCACTTGATGAGTGCTCAGAATGGCATGTTTTTATGATCATTTATATTTTGGCTACTTGAATTTGAAATAGTTACAGAAAATATTTAATTGTTAGTATCTCTTCTTTTTTTTTTTTTTTTTTTGAGTTGGAGTCTCACTCTGTCGCCCAGACTGGAGTGCAGTGGCCGTTCCCGACCACTGCAGCCTCGATCTGCTGGGCTCCGGCGATCCTTCCACCTCAGCCTTCCTAGTAGCCGGAATTACAGGCATGCGCTACCATGCCTGGCTGATTTTTTGATTTATTGTAGAGATGAGGGCTCGCCAAGTTGCCCAGGCGGGTCTCGAACCCACGGGCTCAGGCAATCCATTCACCTCAGCCTCCCAAGGTGCGGGATTACAGGCTGAGTCGCTGAGCCTGGCAGTGTCTCTTCTTAATTCTAGTTTTTATTGTATAGAGGTTTGAAAGTTTAAGTAATTTGTGATGGAGGTGGAGATAAGAGACAGAAGAAAGCACGTGGGCTTTTAAGATTAAAAAGACAACTGCCACTCTATCTACTCTTTCTTGGCTCATAAAATTCTTCCTGAAAATGCAAATCTATTCTTAGAATCCAACGAAATAGAGGGTGAAGTCTAAACTCATTGGGAAGTTGCTTGTTCACTTCTCCAATCTCGTTTCCCATCACGGTGTCCCATGCTCCTGAGGGATTTTTAATTTGCCAATCTTGTCACAACTTTCTTGCCCTTTTATACTTTCCAGGCCCTTGGCTGAAAATACTCTTTTTCTGCTTTGTTCTATGTTGGTTGATGACTAATGCTAAAATATACATTTATCAAAATTAAATTCAAGCCCATATGTTCTCCCTGCGTCTCCCACACTCCCCACTTAAATGGAAGGTTTTGCTCTTTCTGTCTCTGTATTCATAGCATAGCACAGATACCTTGATTTCAGCACCTATCACCTATTCTTTGTCCATTTTCCTCCAAACAGAGTGTGAACTCCTCAGCAGTAGGATTTTGTCTTTCTGGATCTAGCAGAAAGCAGTGTTTTTGATTTGTAATTGCTTAATCAGTTAATCTGCATTTAAGTCACAGCTAAACAGCAGATGAGCTGGTCCATGTGACAATAATTTCACCTTTAAAATATGCTATCTTATATAAACAACTGAATAAATATATTTGATTCACTACCAAGTGTACTTAGGCAATGTGAAAATTAAGGCAGGTGGAGAAAAGAACAAGATAGATATCTTCATTCCTTCTAGTAATCTCAAATGTGATCAAGCCTAGACAGTAATAACCAGATATGAAAATTAGAAATTGTTAAAAGCACCCCATTATGAAATATTAAACTGAGACAATATTTTAAAATATTAATTATTATTGCTGCATGAAAGTTATAAGGAGAATTCTGAGCCTTTTGGTTTTGAAGCAATGTTGAGTGAATGATAGCATGGACTCTCCAGTCAAATTTTTTGGGTTCAGATCTCTGCTCAGACACTTACTATCTGGAAAGCACTGGACAATTATTTGTCTCTCTCTAGTTTTTCATATCTACAAACTGAGAGTACAGCTAGCCTATTGACTGAGGTGGTTGCAATTATCAATTGTGGGATTTCCTTGTGACTAGAGTTAGTTATATAATCCTCTGTATAAAGAATTGTGGAAAGTTCTTATTCTTGATTCTGTGACATAGCAGTCCCTAAGTAAATGGTAATGATTTCTTTTTATTGGTATGGCTAAAATAATAAGTAATTCTTAAAAAAGATATTTTAGAATAAAGTGGTGCATCTCATGGAGAAAGTGAAATTTTAGTTGTTAATTAAAGAGAAAAAGTTTTATCAGTAGAAAAATGTCAGTATATGTGTGTATGTGTGTGTGTGTGTATATATATATATATAAAACTTGTGGAAAAATTATATATAATACATATATTTATCATATATTATAGAAAAATTTATATATATGTAACTTACATTCAGACGTGAGTCAACTAATAGGGATGATCCGGAGAGTTTGTGAAAAACATTAGTAACAAGAAGGCACACTGAAGCTTTTGAAAGACTTTTTAAAGACTTTGGTTTGGATTCTATAGCTACGGGGGATAATGAAAAAATTTGAGTCAAGAGCAGTGATACGAAAATGGTTCTTTTATAAAACAACTACTTCTTAAACAGTGTGCAAGACTGAGTGACGATCAGTACAATAATCCAGGTGCAAAATAACATAGGACATGATACGGAAAGATGACAGTAGGAACCAAGTCCAGTGTGGCTATGAGTACAGTGTGAACTTCACAATTGTTGTGGAAAGAAAGAAGCTGAAACTCAGTGGGACTTCATCTGGAAGATAGGTGTATAAAGCCTAAAGGAGATGGACAGAATTCTAAATTCCCTGCTCTGAAGAGGTGTAAAAATATTGGGAAATTTTGATGAGAATAAAACTGCAAGGCATTGATCAGCTTTTGGGTACCTGTCTAGTCCAGACTATTGTTCTTTCGTTATCTGTTTTACTATAGTAGCTTTATCATCAGTTTCTTTCCTTTCCCTATGTTTCCCCTGCAGACCAGCTTCATTTTCCACAAAGTAATTAGAGTGATCTTTCTAAACATCACCTAAACCATAGTTCTTCTCTCCCCAGGATTGTTCAGTGATCCCTAACTGCCCTCAGAATAGTATAAAATTTTGCTGTCTTATTCTGGATGGTTTAACATGATCTGGCTCCTGCGGATGTCTCTTGTTTCTATTCCTTGTACTAATTTCAGCTATTTTGGCCTCTTTAAGTGTTCTTGACTATTTTATAATTCCCTGTGTCCCAGGGATTTTGTCATGTTGTTCTTGTTTCTGGAATGCTTGGCCAGCTGGCCTCTCTCTAACTTCTTGACCCCTAGATGTCTTCCTGATTTATTTCCAGAGAAACTCTGCGAATCCCTCTCTCGAAATCTTATTCTTTCTTTTGCTGCATTTTTCACAAATTTAAAATGTGGCAAGGTCAAATGTAGACTTTCTCTCCTTTTGCCAAACTTACTGTTAAGGCCAAACAATACTCCTCCTCAACTTCCTGTTCCTTGTCTCATGATTGATTATCTAAGATCAGAATTGTTTTTCGTGATTTATTTGCTAACGTTAGGACTGTCAGCTCTCAACTAACTATCCTGAAACTATCTCCAGAGAAAAAATATTTATTGTTCAAATAACCAACTGCGACTTTCCTGCCTACAAAACAACTCCAACTGTAAACCATCACTTTTGCACCTTGTCTAACCCTCCTGATAAAAATCTATGGTAAAATCACCTTGGTGAAACACTCTAGTCTTTGACTCTGGGGTGCATTCCCTAATACAATGACCTGAATAAAATGAACCAGTATACTTATCTAGTTTTTAATTTTAACATTATTTATTTACTGACTTGTTTTCCTGTGTATACGTTTCTTCTGCCATCTATTTGCCTCTGCTTCTTTCACATATACTAGACTCTAAGCTTTATAAAAGAAGAAATCATACCTTTTTATTACTACAGTAAAACGAATGCCTCTCGCATGCCTGCTCAGAAGAGACACTTTGTAGACATTTATCTATAGAATTAATGAATAAATGAATGAATATAAAAACATCAGGTATCTCCAAGTAATGATGAGACTAGCCATGACACAGGATTACCTATCAACAAAGTGGCCAGGAGTGCATTCCACAGGATTTGGTTCCTAGTAAGAGAAGATAAATGTGCCAATCAAATTGCCAGGGCATCATCCTGGAAGCCTGGAGTTCAGGTGAGAACTTCTATCCCAGTAGGTGATCTAAAGTAGAGACCAGGAACTTTGACCAAAATCCAGACTAATGGGTACATCCCAGAAATAGTAAACTACAGAAAAAAAGAGGCTAAGGCTCACATTAGTGTGCTGAATCTCTACAGACAAGGACAACTCTAACCCACAAGATCATGAGTGATTATATTGATCTACTGCCAGTCTTGGTATAGTTTGACTCAGGGCATGCAGGATAAAGATATTGGTTTTATAACTAAACGTAAATGGGAAAACATACATACTTAAAATGAAAAAGAAAGAACAAGAGGAAAAAATAATATAATCACAGCTATAATTTGACAGGTAACATGATTTTTCACTTATGAACGTAGAAAAAAGATTGGAAAAAACTGAGGCTCTAGAGAACCAGGCACTCTTATATACAACTTGTTGAAGTGTACATTGTTTCAGTTCTTGAGGTTCGTTTGACCATAAGCTCCAGAAGCATAATGTTTATTTTTGAAACCCAATAATGTAATTTCTATGAATTTATCCTAAAGATACAGTATATGTGTAAAGATTTATCTCCAAATATAGTAATTACTGCATACATCTTGAAAATAACTTAATATTCAGCAACAAAACAAGTTAAATTATGACTTATTTATAGAGCATGATGTCTTGTGTAATATCTTGTTTTGCTACTCTAATTATAAACTTCAACCTTCATTGCTTCATAGAACGGAAGATATTTTTTTCTTACATTGTATTTGGGCAGCAGGCAAAATAGGAATAAGAGAATATATTTCATGCAGTCACTCATGGATCCAGGTGGATGGAAACTCTGCCATTTACACTGATTTCCCAGATATGTCTTGGCACTGACTTCAACCTAGAAGACAGAAGAAAAAGTAGAAGTTTGGCGAAGGCGTTCTTATGCACTTGAACCAAAAATGGCCTAGACATTTATGGGCAAACTTTATCAGTCAAAACACACGACGTGGCACAATTCAGATTTTAAGAAGGGTTGAACGATGTGGTCTTGTTTGGCATCCTACTCTGTAAAAGACAAATGTGGGTCTAGATGAAGAACCAGCTGTCTCTTACACAAATGGATAGTTATGTAGCTATAAAGACATGGTACCGAAGAATACTTAATGTGTGTTAAAAATCAGTATAATTCCAACTATACAAAACCACAAACATATACAATTTTGAAACTCACGCTTTTTAAAGAAATGCTGAAAGTGTAGAGGCAGAACTTGGATAAAATGCACCAATGTGTTAAGAGAGACTTTCTCTGCATGGTAAAATCACAAGCCATTTTTTTTCCTCATGTTTTTCTAAGCTTTCTTCATTTTTTGTAATTAGAAATGTTAACATTGTGATCAGATTATGAAAAATTATAAGAGAAAAGAGAACTTTGGTAAACTCTATATCTTGTCAAATGCAATTCGAAATCTCAAAAGCATAGGTCCTGTTTTCCAAGAGTCTTTCATCCTAGGTAGACATTAACAGATAAGAAATAGTTGAAGAACTGTATGAGACAAAGCTTAATCATGTTAATCTATTTAACTTTTATCTTTTCTAGTTAATTTAAAAAAATACAATGACCCGCTCACACTATGCTGGGAAAATGGTGCAGGCCCAAGCACACCACAACAACAAACATTTCCATAGTGTGTGAACGTGATGGTATGTCAAGATCACTAGCTTCTAACCATCATGAAAGTAAGGATTTCTTAAGCTTCCTGCCTAAGCTATAAGGGCTGGGCATATAGTTATCAGTATATATGCAGCTGCAAGTTCTGGTGCAATTTGGTGATTTCCATAATTTAAAATTATATATCTAATTTAAAGTCAGTAAAGCAGAAGCTAAGGTATATTGCTGTGCCATTTTCCAGATATTCCTTTGAAATTTTACCCCTCAAACTATTTTGGATTTTTCATTTTATAGTAACCTGGAGAGCAGGTGTGGGAAAATGACTAATGTTTGTGCGATAGCATAGCTATATGAGATTTATTGTGTGTGGTTGTTCCATATTTGGACCAATGGTTTGACTACATTATCTTGAAAATCAAATTTAATACTGAATCATGTTTGAGATGATTCTACTGCCACTGTGCTTTCTTTTTGTGAAGTGAGTTTGGCTTCATTTCAATTTTTCAAGTACCCCTTCACAATTTTCATTCTATACTATATGATAATATTATTTTTGTTTTTGAAAAATTAAAGGAATAAATATATTTTGAGATAAAGACTTAAAGGCGTGAAACATGATCGCCAAGAATGATTAACCAAATGTTAAGGCTATTAGCACCTAGTCTCTAACTGAATTGTCTTAGTAATGATCAGTTTACATAGCTTTAAAGATACAAGGAAATGTCTATCAGGGTAAGAAAAAGAAAAGAAAAATAACTCTTTCTTCTGGTAAACTGTTTCTTTCCTGAAATTTCTTCTTACATGAAATACACATTCTAAGCCGGGCTCGGTGGCTCAGCCTGTAATCCCGCGCCTTGGGAGGCTGAGGTGAGTGGATTGCCTGAGCCCCCGGGTTCGAGACCCGCCTGGGCAACTTGGCGAGACCTCATCTCTACAATAAATCAAAAATTAGCAGGGCGTGGTGGCGCGTGCCTGTAGTTCCAGCTACTTGGAAGGCTGAGGCGGAAGGATCGCCGGAGCCCAGCAGGTCAAGGCTGCGGTGGCCGGGAGCGGCCACTGCACTCCAGTCTGGGCGACAGAGTGAGACTCCAACTCAAAAAAAAAAAGAAAGTGAGTGCTCCCTTCCAGACAAACTTGCTCAAATTAAAAGGGAATTGTTTGGCCCCTATAACTGGGAGATTTAAAGGAGACTCTTTGGGTTTCAGGTTTCAGGCACAAAAGAGGATCCAGGGGATCAAATATGTCTTCAGGAAACCATCTTTTTCTCCATCTCTTGACTCTGCAGTCCTCTGTGTGTGTTGGCTTCCTTCAGGCAGGCTCTTCCTGCATGGTAGTGACAATGGTCCTCAGCAGCTCTAGGCTTTCATTGTCCCTACAGTCAATCCCAGTAAAGAGAGTAGCTTTTTTTTTTCCAGGAAAAACCCCAAGAGGAACTCTGTCTGGCTTGGGTGGCAAGCCAATTCCTGAGCAAGTGGTTGTGCAAGAGATAGAGAACTGCAATTGGTTGGGCCTGTCTGGGTCAGACGTCCACCTGTGGAATCAGCGTGGGGTCCGCCCCACTGACTTCGCGGGGTGGGAGTGGGGATCCTTCCAGAGATGCAGGACAGGGAAGACTCCAGATGGGCTTCATCAGGCTGCATGATAACCACACAACTCTAGCTCAGCTCTAAAACACTTGCACTTAAAGTTCGTGGTTGAGGCTGATGACGATGAACCCTTTCCCCTACTCCTGTTTTCGTTTCTTTCTGGTAAATACTAACATTGAATTGGGTGTAGAACTTGGAGAGCTTTCCCTTGGCCCTTGTTTGGGGAGTGCCTAGAGTGAAGCAGGGATAGGCTGCTTTGCCCAGAGTTTATCCCAGGCTCTCCTGGTTGCTAATTGTTACTGTTCTGTCAGACCTCAAAAGGTGGGGCATCATTATTCAGGGCCGGTTGGCCAGGCAGAAAGGCAGGTACAGGATGTGGCTCTGAACCTGCAAAGTGTCATGCACTCTCGAGCTAATGAATGCAGGCTTGTAAAAGAGTTGGGACTCTGCTGGCATCCTTAATGGGAGGGTGGCTGCTAGCTAAGAGCTAAAGCTGTGACTGTCCACAAGCAAGACTTGGAAAGCAGGAGAGCACCAACTACCTGACCCTTCAGATGCACACATACAGGTAGAGTCTCATTTCTTCTTTGAGCAAGCAGTTTTTGAGAGCATCTATGTCAAGCTCTGTGTTAGGCACCAGGGATACAAAGACAAAGGAGATTCAGACTGTGGACGATCCACTTTTTTTTTTTTTTTTTTTTTGAGTTGGAGTCTCACTCTGTCGCCCAGACTGGAGTGCAGTGGCCACTCCCGGCCACCGCAGCCTCGACCTGCTGGGCTCCGGCGATCCTTCCGCCTCAGCCTTCCAAGTAGCTGGAAC
>CAUYQG010209844.1:0-21854 GCA_963574415.1 Tarsius wallacei
GACTGACAGTGGTGGGAAACTATGTAGGGGGAGAGGTAGGGAGATGGGATTAACGGTAGTCAATATCTGTCTGGGGATGGGGAGACACCTCTTATCAACAAGGGTGCCTGAACAAAGCATATTTGTATACCTAACCCTTAATTGTACCCCACAATATCATAATTAAAAATATTGATTATTAAACAAATGATAGTTATACAATTGTATTTGTATAATTGACTACATAATAGTTCAAAGCCCCTGTTTAGACGTATTAATAAAAAACTTGATACATCAACTGAAACACTTCTGCGACCTGCTGTTTCTCTCAAATGTTGCCTTCTGGTTTGGGTTGTTACCATCAGTATCCACTGCACCTAACCTTTTAAATGCAGAAAAGTCATGCATGTAGAGACCTGAAAGAAGAGCAAATAAATCAATTTTTAAAACCACGGGTGATCATATATATCCTATGGATAGAAACCAGCACAGTCCAAGGTCTCGGAGTACTATCAATATTATTATCTGTACCTCAGGAAGAGCGTAGGCCTTGTGACACTTTCAGGTGCCTACCCACTTAGATGTGGGACCTGAAACAAGAGTGAGGAGGCTGCATCTGTAGTCCCTAAAGTTGTTCACACTTAGAATATAAACACAAAGGGAAAATAACTCTGCCTGCTTACTTTTTTCCATGGCCTTTGAGGACCCTGGCTTCCTTGGAGCCCATCACTTAATCAGTATCTATTCAACAAGCCCTATTTTACGAATCCTGTGCTAGGTTCTGCGGAGAATATAGAATAATTCACCATGGTTTCTGTCCTTAAGAAGTTGCTTGTCTTTTGGGAGAAATATTTTCAAAATATTTAATACTACTCTCAGTGTACAGCAAGTATTGAAGTTAGTGGCATAGATGATGAGAAACCCTCATGTTAGCATAACATTATCCTTGTGAGGTAAATAGGATACAGACCTAATTTACCTAAAGTCCTACTTTAGCTGATAAACAGATATTTTCAAGAAATATTCAATTCCTTGTTCAATGCCACAGGGTTATGTTGTGCTGAAACTGGGATCAGAAGCCAGATTTGTAAGCATTTTACCCAGTGCTCTTCCCCATATCAGACTGCCTCTGTCAAATTCTGGGTGATAGAGGACCTGGAACTAGAGAAGATAGCACTTGTGCTGAGCCATCTGCCATTACCTTATAGGTCTCTGTAGGGACAGGGTTGGAGAGAAAAAGAGGTGGTGGCTGCAAAAGAGATAAAGTTAACGTTTACTTTGCCTGAATTATCTATTGTTTGATTTAAATCTTAGCAGCCCTTCAAAGCTGGGGTCAAGTCACATTTCCTCAAGAAAGTCTTCCATAAGAATGTCAGTCTGCACTGGTTATTATCAATATTATTCATTTTGGACTTAACAGTTTGTGATTTCATCCATTAAGAAGAAGGCAGTTAGGTATGTGTGCATTCTTTATGCTAATTGCTGAGGATGGTGGAGTGGAGTAGGAAATTCCAGATAAAAATAATACACGGTTGTTGCCCTCAAGTTTACTGTAATGTGAGAAAGACAAAAATATAGCACACCATAACAAATTTCAAAAACGTGCCACGAAAGAGGTAACAATTGCATTTCTGTAGAAGCAGAAATAAAGTCAGCACAGAAGATAAGAAGTACAATTTGAAGGACAAGTCAATTTTCAATAAATAGTTTCAAAGGTGGGCAGAGTGTAGAAGGAAAAAAAAGGTGGCAAAAAGATACCAGGAATGAATGAATAAATTCAGTTTCAAAAATATAAAAATGAATGACTTATAGAAAGAAATAATTAAAGTTATATCTCAGCTGTAGAATGGAGTGAGATGATAGGGAGAGTGGAAAGGGAGATGAGAGTGAGGGAAGGTAGTGGGAGGGGAAAAAGACTATAAAGGTAGGCAGGACTAGATCATGAAAGATTTTAGATGTACTTTATGGTGAATCATCAAAAAATTCTGGGAAGAGATGTGATATTACCATACTTGGGTTTACAAAGATCGCACTGGAGACAGTGCGAAAGATCGATTGGAAAGATGGGACAGAGTGTCCAAATCAGTTGGGACTAACTAGGGTGACCAATAGTTCAGGATTGCCTGGAACTGAAGATTTCTTGGAACATAGGATTTTTCATGTTTAAACTGTGACAGTCCAGGACAAAAGGGATAGCTAGTCAACCTACTGCTACAACTGTTGAGGTGATAAAGAATGAGCTCTGACCTTGGTATGGCAGATTCACAAGAGATCTTGAATGTCTAAATGTCTCCATTTCTCCTCTATGTCTTATCTAGCATCCTCCTCCATCTTACTTCCTTTACTAGCCAACCTAGATTAAATTATTTGTCAAATTAGCCACTCTCACATAAGAACCCACAACTTCCTTTTCTCCATTCTTTTGCTGCACTAGCCTGGCAAGGTTCTAATCCCAAATATAGTCAACAATTCATTTTCTTTCTCACTACTAAAGTCTATTTGGAATGGCACTACCAGAAATTAATTATCTCCAGCCTAAGCTCTTTTTTTCTTTAGTCTCTTTTTTCAGGCAAGTGATTAGTATCTTATTCTATCTTCATGGTGCCTAATCAGCCACTTCATCACTCTACTAAGGTTTCCTCCTCGCTGCTCTCCCATTCTCCACCTTTCTCAGCAGATTGTCTGTCTTACTCTTACCTTACAGAGAAAATTGAGGTTATTAGGTGAAAGTCAACTTCTTTCATTGTCCCTCGCTACATACCCAATATTATCTACAACTCCTCTTTTTACTTCCCAACACAGTTGTTTTCTTTTGCTCAAGATTAATTCTCACACTCCTCTTATCTTAGAGTACCCTTTCATTAATTGTTCCCTTTCACTTCTAGATCATCATGCCTTCCTCCAGATCTCCAACTCTCAGTTAAATTTTTGTCATCAAGTCCTTCCAATTCCCCAAATAATTTTCTTGTCTACGTCCCTTATTCAAACCATTTTTTGTCTTTCTTTTTTTCTTAAATAAGTTTCTTATAAGAGTTGTTTACACCACTTGTTTCCCTTTTTTACTTTATATTCATTACTCAACACACTTAAAGGTGGCTTACATATTCCCCACAAACTCATGTCAATCCTTTCCTCTGTGGCTATTGACCACCCAGACAGAGATGAAAGCAGAATTTTCGGTACCTCCAATACCAGTCTTACAGAAATAATTCCTTTTGGTGCCTCCAGTTTGTAGCTCTCTGTCCAGAGTACTTGTCCCGAAAGTTGGGACCACAAGGAAAGATGCCTTTTTTCTTGAAAGAAGAGCCTATTGACAAGGGGAAAACCCTAAAGGAAGTGATCAGCACAGAGTTTTAATCTAATAAGCAGAACAGAAAAATAAGCCACCATCTCTGAGCTAACAAGATTTGCTTTCAAAATGTGACTCCAAGGATGTTCCTAATAATAACATTGGCATAAAGTTATGATGAAAACTTCATCAAGCTCCTTTTCCCTTGGTGCTTATTTTATAGCTCAATATTTTACTCCTATCTCAAGGTCCCATCTAACTATCATCTTTTTCTTGTACTGGGTAACACTAATTTAATTCTTTTTTATTTGAATCTTACTGAATTTATAGGCTGTGCTATAAGAATGTAATTTCTCTAAGAAAATATTATATTTTCAGCTTCCATATTATCCACTTTGCTTAGCAAAGTGTTAGGCATACAATAGGGGCTCAGTTTTCTAAAGGTAAAAGTATGGAGAATAGGCACATATTAGCAGACCCTTAGGGAATTTCACTTCTAAAGTCTTTCCCATGACTACTGTCCCAAGTTACAGTCATCATCTTTCTCTCTCTGCTATTGTGGAAAGTATGGTCAGGGCAAAAATAATAAGGTTGGAGTCTAAGAAATCTAGACACCCAGGAGCTTCAAAACCTGCAATCTCTGCTTTCTATTTGAATCTCAACAGGAATTCCATACTCTTAAATAAGAATTTAATCATTGAACACTTTATTTTGTGAAAATAACTAAATGTTGTCTCTCAGAGCACAAAGGTAAGTCAGGCCCTTAAATATGATTCATCGGAGCGAGTCAAAGATCTTACTAGGTACAAATACCATCTACCCAAAGACAACTCTTCTTTCCAACCAGCTAGCTCAATACTGTGATTTCCCAAAAGTACAGCCAAAGTGAGCTTATATTATTATGACATCAGAGCTTGTATTAGACTCCTAAGTTTCAGTGAATATTTTTTTCCACATGCATCTGGTCAGTCCCTAACAAAGTGCCAGCCATATGTCACCTTCAATTTTTGTTAGAACTCTAAATAAATTAGTTATTATCATATCCCTTAGCAAATCAGAAAATGAAGTCTTAGCAGGATTAAGTGACTGACTTGAACTCAAAGAGTAAATATGATTTCAGTTGTAATAAGGTTTTTCATAAGCAGAAAAAGCTGGAAATTCTCCTTACTGAACAACCGGTTGCATGAACAGAAAGATATTTTAAAGTGGCATTTCTGTGAAGACTCTTCCTCAAAGATGAAGAAGCTATTGTCAGTTCCAGTTAGGGTTAGGTTTAGACTATGCATATTTGGTAACTTGCTGCCCACCAGATGTCAGGGTAGGGTTATAATAAGACCAAGGATCCTTATGAAGCTTTGTGTATGAACCCAAATCACAATAGATCTGTGGATAGAAATACTGGAACAATTTCCTTATAACAGGAGTTAGCTGAATGGAACAAGACCTGTTGTAGGATAGAGAAGAATCAAAAGCAGTAGAATATATTGAAAAAAGTCCTGGATTTACAGCTAAGAGACTTTGATTCTAGTAACTGTTCAAATACTTTTTGTGTTGCTCTGATAAGCCTTTTCATTTTGTGGGGTTTATTTTTCTCATTATTAAAATAATATAATTTGAACTAGAGCTAGATAATTTTAACTCCCTTCCAACTCTGATTTGGCATGACTCTAAGAACACTGCCCCTTTCAACCCTTGCCCCTAACTAATGCAGCTGCCACAATTTCAACCCACATGCTGATTTACACTCTATAAAGCATGAAACCCAGGATATTTACTTATTAAAAGCTATGTACTTATTCTCACATATTTAAATTTTGATCACCTTCAAAGTACTCCCTGATGTAATGCAAATATCAAAACCCATCTTCCACTGCTCAAAGCAGTGGTTGGACTTGTCAATTTTGATGCCTTTTAGTGCTTCTGCTGTTTTTGTTGCACCTCTTTTATATCAGCAAAATGTTTCCCTTTGAGAACTTATTTCATCCAGGGAAACACACACAAAAAAGTCACTTGGATTGAAAGAGGGTAAATAGGGAGGGTGAGACACAGGGGACTTGCTGTTTTTGGTCAAAAACTGCTGAACACTCAGCCCAGTGTGGGCAGGTTGTTCATGCAAATCACCCTTTATGCAATGGGCAAACGCATTGAAAGAATCTAAAACAAAAATTCACTGAAGCCGAACGCAGCCTCCCACTACAACGCTAGATGGCACACTGATATCAATGGGTTCCTAGAACACCCATCTAGCTGGGGAAGCCTGTACTACAAAGAACCCACCCTCCAAAGAATAATTCTGTGGTTTTTTGTTATATATTAATAACAATATATAATTGTTATTAATCAGTATTAAAAAGAAATATTGTGAACAATTAGGTCAAGGGATATCACTCTCATTTTGCAGATGAAGAAACTGAGGCTCAAAAAAGTGATCTCACTTTCTTGAAAATGCAAAGTTAGCAAATGGCAGTCAAGAAGGTAGAAGGAAAAATGAAAGAGAAAATGAAGTTTGCTGATGGGGATTTCTCTCACTCTCTAGAAGACATCCTTTACATGGCATATGGAAACTTAGCTTGCTTTACCTCATCTTACTTTTTTCCTTCTTTTTAAACATGACAGTTCCACATGAATTGGCCAAGCTAATTTGACCCTCATAACCATGGTGTTCTTCATTCAATCACTTAAAACCAGAGCCAAAGAAGAGAAGCTAGAATTGGAAACTCTTCTACTACCTATATAAATTCAAATCAACCTATTTGGCATCAGAAACACTGAAATTTGTATACATTCTGCAAGTCTAAACATTTTTTTCTTTTAATTAAAGGAAATAAGCATTATTTTTAATGAATTAAATAACTTAGATCATTCACAAGCATCTCAAAGTTTGATTTTGAATTTCCATGTATTAATCTTTATTAGATTTTAATCATTTAGGAAGAAGGTATGACTAGATATTGTTTTTACAGTTTGGGTACAATATATAAGTGGCAAGAATCATTCTCTTTGGGCAGACAAGGGATCATATCATGACTCAGTCATTGGCTCTATAACTTGAAATATTTCGCTTCATATCTCTGGTCTTCCACTTCCTCATTTGTAAAATTAAGATAATAGTTTCTGCCACATAGATTGTTGTGAAGATTAAACAGAAAATGTATGTGAAAGAACTCATTCTGATATCTGACACACAGTAAGCATTAAGTAAATGTGAGTTCATTTCCCCATTGTTTATACCCAGAGTCATCTCTGAGGGCCTTTGGTTGGATCCTATACTTTTCTGGGTTTAGAAAATCCCCTGAAAAGCATAATTGTGACAGATGACTAGAAGATCTAGAGCAGGAACCTTTAAAGTGGAAGGGTGGTAAACAGGAGTTACTTGAAAAAAAATTCCCTATTATAATATTTGGAAAACAAAATGAAATTATTGTCCTTATAATAAAAACTGCTGAAATCAGTTTTTTACACAAATCTACAAAATTTTCTTGGCTGTTGTGCACATAGTACAGGAATGATCTCGATGTGACGGAGTGTTTGTGAGAGTCCAGATTCTGGCTCCCAGGAAAGTTAAGTTCACAATAACCTTACAGTGAAATTTTTATGTTTTTCAAAGAGAAACTTGGTTTTAAAATATTTGGAAAGGCTTATTGTCATTGTCATTGTGGAAATCAGATCTTAGAACCTTTTTTCTTGTTTTTTTTTTTTTTTTTTACATTTTATCATTTGAAAAAAAGGGAAATTACTTACAAAGCACTTTCTAGTGGTCTAAAAATTGAAGGTCCATTGAATAAGGTTACTGGGTTTTCTTGGAAATCTGAACTACATTTCCAGAAGGTCCTCTCTAATTAAACTTTCCCACTATAGTCCCATTATTCACCGCTTCATAATATATATCTCTTTTCAGCTACCTAGTAGCCTAGAGCTCATCTATTCCAAACCCTCCCCCATTATTATAAGTGAGATTATTGAGACTCATAGAAATGAAGCAACTTGCCCAAGGCCACACAGTGAGTCATTGACAGAACTTGAACTATATAACCCAGACTTCTTGACTCCTAGCATATTGATTTATCTACTTCATCACTGTACCTGTGATGCATGTAAACCAATACTAAACAAAAACTTTCATGCAAAACACACTGATCTGGAGTTTAAGTAAACCTTTTGACCAAAAATTTTTAAATAAAACACAGACCTTTTGCCAACCATTGCCTTGATGGTTGAAACTTTTAGAAAGGCTGGCAGTACAGCAAACAGCTCAACAGAGTTAGAGCCATGACAGAGAGCTATGGATAGAATAACCTGCCTCTTAGGACACATTCAAAGCATAACCACTCAGAAATGTGCTCATTCATTTGGTATTTCATGTTTCTTCAGGATTCCAGTAGTTTGTACAACTTGAACTCACCAACTCTCCCAGTTAAGCCCAAAATGAACTGCATCTGACCAGAAAAAGAACTGTGTTCAACAGAAACCATTGCTAAAACAGTTGCTGAAAATATATGACTTGATTCTCAGTATAGATTAGGCCACTTCCACCTCAGTATTCCTGCATATCACCTACTTTCATCAGTGACTAATTTTACTGTGTTGCAATTGCTGAGAGAAAAACTCCCCAACTGACAGAAATGGTAATAACCCCTTATATCCATTTTAACAACCAAAACAAAAACATCCTAACTTGCAGGATCCTTGGAACTGAGCCTATTCCCCCACCCCAAAATAAAACAAAGCCTGCTGTCATTCTATCCAGACTGATCCTAGTGTCAGATAACCTAGAAAAATCTCCTTTCTGGTACTCCTCAACTGAAAATTCTCCTTTTTATTTATTCATCTTAGCTCAGAACCAGAAAAATGCCAGTATTCAGAGTAATAGCAATAATTACCAAGTAATAATAATAATAACTGCCTCACTTTTGGGCTCTGCTATCCAGTAGGGTTGAACTTGAATCAAAAAGTAGCTCTCGAAAGATTAAGGAGCTGCTCTGAGCAGGCTCTGAAGTCATCTGAGATATTTTCTCATTTCCCAAACTAGAAACTGACAGGGTCACAAATACACTTACAGTATCTTTTGGGAAATGTGGGCAGCTGTTGGGGAAAGGGAATATGAATTAGAAGACATGGGCCCTAGTTCCAGCTATACCACTAATTAGTTGGGTAATCCTAAGTGTCTTCACATAATTGGATCACAGTTTCACTGTCAGTATTGTGAAGGATTTGGATTTCCAAGAGCTTTTTTAACTCTAAACTCTGTGACTCTCTCCTGAAAGAACTTATTTTTTGTTTTAGTGTCTCTGAAAGCTAAATTTACCAAAGCAAGGATCTTATACTTGAAAATCTTCCTTCATTATGCAACCAGATAAACTATACACAGCAAAAATTCATATTGTCTTTTATTGACTGAATACATCAAGTTGTCCCAGTGAGTTTCACTGTCATCTTACTTAGTCACACTACACAAGGAGTCCCCATCAAACAGTGAGCTACATCACAGACTCCACATTCCTGGCATAATGATGGGGTCTAATGGCATTAAACCTGACTTTGACTCCTGTCAGACTCAAAGGCAATCACTTTTGTTCCTGTTTTAAGAAGCTCAGAGACCATTTTGATGCAAACACTGACTCCACATCTGCCTCTGTCCTGATCTTCATGCTCCCACCGATCTTCTCACATAGAACAACCAATTCCCAAGTGCTAGTTTGTAACTTACCTTGGAGTTCAGCTGGGATACACACTCTTGTTTCTTTGCAGGGACAAAAAAAATAAAGCCTAATTTTGGTGGCTGCTGATAACTGACACATTTGTTGTTCAAAGAGGAAGTTGAGTGCATCTGGTGTCTCACCACAGAAACCTTATTTGCACAAACCAAAAGTAAGTCTCTTGAGCAGATGAAGCTACTCAAGTTTTATATTTTTGTATTTCACTTGGTACAGAGATATTCAAAGAACAGGGACTCAAAAGTTACGCATAAACATTGACTGCAAACCAACTTTCTTCGCTGTTCTCCACCCTATCTTCTTTCACCACAAGCCATATCATATATCTGTTTGTCTTACTGAATTCCAGTAGGTTCCATGGCAAGATGGGATTTTCAGGAAAAATCTGAAGAATGTTTACCTAGAAACAGAAAAGTTGGGGCTCCTTCAAGTCTGAGGAGCAAAGGCTGAGGAAACCTGAAAAATACAAGTCAAAATTAGTAGTAGCAGAACTACTTTTGCTTAAACTGATCCCTTCATCTGGAGTGGCTTTCTCCCAATGCTTTCATCTCAAGGCTCACAATTTGATGGGCAATTTAGTCACTTTTATACTTTTATTATTATCTTATTATACTGCAAACTGCTTGAGGGTAACGATCATGTGTAACTCATCTCTGTATTCCCAATTTATCCAGCACAAGGTACTTTCATAAGTGGTTATTGAATAAATAAGTGAGGAAATTAATGGATACATAAATGTTCAAAGAATGCACTAGTAAATAAGAGAACAGTATTGATTACAGTGTCTCCCTTTAGTGTACTAAGATTCGATCTTTATGTACAATGGCTATGTGGCCTTCACAGATATGCAGTTAAAAGAAGATCATACACTTGAGGAATATAGTGTCAGTCAAATATGAGAGCAGTTTTGAAAAACAAGGCTCACAACTCAGCACAAATCTTTTGTGGTATGTAAGGGAACCACACCCACAAGCTAGGGCCAATAGCTGCAACGAGTCTTTAAGGTAGTAATTATAGCAAAGGAGAAAAATTGATTACTCTAGATTAGGCCAAAAGATAACATTTTAGTTCAAGGATAAACTGATTTTAAAAGGAATTAGATAACAAAATTCTTGTAGGAGAGCAACCTGGATCTGCAACAGGTTCTCCGTATTAAACTTGACCCATTAGACAACAAAGTACAGCCACAACCAACACTTGAAGGTGTCCAAAACAAATCACAAAAACATCAAGAGATGAAAGAGTGAAACTTTCAGCATTGGAAAATAAGAGCTTGAGTTGACTGATGAAAAGGCCATGACTTGTAAAGACTGATAGAGAGGTTGTTCATGCTGGTTGTTGTACATCAAATGAAGCAAGCACAACCTTGCAGTCTCCTTCTTAGTTCTGGTTTTATATATTTACACAGCCCTAATCTGTTGCTTACTTAGTTTTCTGACTTGGTGTCTCTACTGAAAAGAGAATTAACTGACAGGCCAACACAGATTTCAGTCCATTTAGCAGTTTAAATTGACTTTCTGGTACAAATTTGTCCCTTGTGAGTTTGGCCGGTGTGAGTCAGTTTTCCTAGGATGTAATCCTTCTCCAAACAACCAAAAAATTTCCAGACTTGTTGAGCTTTGAAGTCAAGCCATGGGATTTAGAAAGAAAAAGAACATTTTTTCTGACAATTAGCTGTCATCACATCTCACCTTTATTTCACAAACAACATCTTACTATTGCTAGAAGAAAACCTGTCAGTTTATTTTTCTCTTGTGTGCAAGTATCCTCTCCTGTCACTGGCTCTAAAAAATGGGGAAAAAGAAAGAAAACCAGAAGCCAATGTCTCAATTCAGATGAAAATTTCAACCCAGGTGAATTTTGAAAGTTAATTAGAAAGAGAAAAGCTGTGGACAAGCCAAAAAAGCTGATAATTCAACAATCATCTTCAATTAACTTTTAGAAGATGGTCTTCTAGTTACTGGGTAAAAGTTGTGATTTGAGAATCATTATTACTTCAAACCAAGTAATAATTACTCCAGTCATAAGTATAACTGTCGCATTTTATCAATAGTTATGAATTCCTGCCCTCCCTGTGTGTTCCCTCAAAGTTTACTTTAACTAATGGATTACATCTACCTTGAGTTGGATAAAGTTTATTATTTAGTACTTCAAAGGTTTTTAGTTCTCTTTAACAGTAGCAGAAGAAGAGGAGTGATAGCTATTGTTGAAGTCATTATTCATTACAATATATTTTGTTTTCTAAGATAACTCAAGAGTTCTATATGATCTTAGAATCAGGAAAAACTTGATTTTTTTTTCCTGAGCAACTGATCAAATTTGATTATTATGAATTCTGACTTTGCAACTGGTCATGTGTCTCTTTTTACATATTCTGATGAAAAACTTGAAACCAATTTATAGTATACTGGTAGCAAGTGTGGAGGTCTTTTACGGTGGTTTTTTTTGGGGGGGGGGATTAGCTAATATGATGGTCCAATTTTTATGTCCTTGTCCATTTTTTCTTTATTATCTTACACCCACTTTTAATTTATATTATCTTGCTATAGCATGAATCTTTTTAAGCAATCTTCAATCCTTTCTGGAACATTCGTGGAATCAAAAAGCAAAAAATAAAGGATAAAGTAACCCGTGACCTCAATTCCTTTTGAAGTAGTGCTAGTAAACATGAATTGCTTTAGATCAACAGTTTTCAGGAGTTTCCCATGTCTAATTATATATCCACAGAGTATTCTTGTGCAGTTTTTGGAATTAATCATTTAACAAATACTTAATGAGCAACAACAATGAGCAATTTCTTCAATGCTGAATATGAAGGTTGGGATTTGGAAAAATAAAATACATTTTCAATCCTCCAAAAGTCCACAGCTTAAGTGCCAAGTTAATCATCAGAAAAGAATTAGAAAACATGGCATAGAACATGATTTACTATTCAATTATAGGGACGTCAAAAGAAGATGAATTCACTGTAGGCTGAATCTGTCTGGGAATGTTTTCTGGTCTTTTTTCAATAGGCAAATTGGTTTAAGTAGTGTCTTCCATTGAATGGAACATGTCCTGTTGGAGTCATAAGAAGGTTTTTACATTTTAGGCAACATAGGAAAATATTCTTAAAATACTTTAAAGTCATACATTTGTTATAAAGCTTTAAAATGTAAGAAAATTAGCAATTAAAATATATTATTTCATGGATAACATTGCTTAAGAGGAAGCTAAAGTAGGCAGCTAAATTTCAAATACTATGACTATTTGAAATTACACACACACAAACAAAAGTACAAAGAGTAAGAAAACAGCAAAAACTGTAGAGGAACATTTGAGTGTCTGAGATTTAAAAATTTGAAGAGATTAAAGAAGACAAGGGATTCTATTAAAGAAAAGAAATATTATCAAGGATGTGAATAATGAATAAACATGTACTGCATGTGCAATAGTGAGGACA
The DNA here is from genome assembly GCA_963574415.1 of Tarsius wallacei. Classification (NCBI taxonomy): domain Eukaryota; kingdom Metazoa; phylum Chordata; class Mammalia; order Primates; family Tarsiidae; genus Tarsius; species Tarsius wallacei. The sequence continues at coordinate 12,425 of CAUYQG010209844.1, forward strand.
AAATTTTTTCTGATGCATAGGGTATGTTACGAAACCATGGGGAAGGATAAAAGGATGTAATCATACATGGAGGTTCTTAGACTACAAAAGTCATAGAAGATAAGAAGTCATTGGAGGATTTTAAATACAGAGAGGAAAGGGAAATAAAAACAATTATTTATTAATTTCTGCATCCTGTCACCATTCTAGGTAATTTATTCACACCATCTCATTTAATGCTTCAAACAATCCTATACAATAGAAATTAATATTGTCTCCCATCTTATCCATTAATGAATTAAAGCATAGAAAGATTGATTCACTTCCTTAAGATTATGCAATAAGTACGTGGGAGTGGTAAAGTTCAGAACCATGTGTATCTGACTCTAGAGTACACTTTCTTTCTGCCACTCCCGGAGAGATCACTAAGACAGCAGTGCAGAATGGATTGCAGAAGAGCAAAAAACAAAACATAAAGATCCCTTCCAGAGGATAGGCCAGTAGTTTAAGTTTGAGATAATAATAGCATGGTTTAAGACAATGATAGAAAGAATGAAGATAGAGAGTGATATCAAGAGAATTCTTTTTTTAAGAAGAGCCCTTATAACTGTAATCACTTAAATGAAAGAGGAAATGAATCTTCATGAGTAGGAATAAATCATCTTTGAAGAGGTTCAACTTTTGCATATTTTCCATTAAAACTATTTCAAGTCATACACTGAAGTATCTTCTTTCAGGAGAAAAACATTTTTTTGTAGCTGGAAGAGAAGTTCATTTTTCTGAACCCCAGAGGCTGTTTTGGAGACAAGCATCAGCACATGGCCACTACTTGAGGACCTCTATGAGAAATCTGCAGTCATGAGGAAAAAATGAACTACTTCACATAACATAAATTTCTAAAGAAATGTGTTCCAAAGAATTTCCACAAGAAGAGGTTTTATTCAGCCAAATAACTGGACACTTAAGTCTATATGCTATAAACTAGCCAGAATGATGAGATTTCATCAAATTCTAAGTGATCTTTTTGGTTTCCATTTAGCCAATACCATGAACAATGAGCAAGAGGCCAAGTGATAAGGCAAAGAAAAGTATGTTTAAGTCTCTTACATACAAATAACTTTCATTCCAAGAGTGTATTTGTAAGTCCAATTTGTTCGTAAGTCCAACAAAGTTAGCCCAAGTACCCAATTAAAACAATCAGCCATATACTACTGTATTGTAATAGGTTGATAATACTTTTCACATAAATAATACATAAAAACCAAACACAAAAAATAGACATTTTATATCTTCCAGTACAGTACCTTGCACACAAGTGACAATGTGTACAAGACACATGGATTAACTTACATGACTGTACATACGAACACACATTTGTATTTTTGAAAGTTTGCACCTTGAAGATTCATATGTAGGGGACTTACTGTACCTTACAGTAGTAAGGTACCTCAGTAAGTAACTATACCTCAGTTTCTTACTTTGGGTATTTTGCTGTGATAGTTACTAATTTCATACACGACACCAGGACAGATCACTGGAAAAATAGTAGAGCAGGTGAAGACTTATTTGCTCCTCACCTTCCCTTACTAGCCTTTTTGTTAAGCTTTCTCCCCAAGGATATGGTGTTTTTGTAGAACCTCTGGGTCTCTGTTGTTATAAAGTAAAGTGATCTGAATAGAGCCTTCATATCAAGAAAGGATTTTTAGAAAGAGAGCACTACAAACTCAAAAGAAGGAATTCCAAGTATCTGGAATTTTAGGCACTGAAAAGCAAAAGAATATACACCAAATAAGAATTTCACAAATCAGTAAGTCTTTTGGACTCAGAGCAATTAATACTCTTAAAAATGATTTAGAATTCCCAAATGCTTTTTTATGTGAGTTATAGCTATTGATATTTACCATACTAAACACTAAAATTGATGTTTTAAAACATATTGTTTTATTAAACCTTGAATAAAAATAAATTTATTACACAATAACAAGACCAACACATTTTATAAAATATAGCTAATTTACCAAAATAGTGAGAAGAGTGAATATTTTTATTATCATTTTAAAGATGTGGGGTACAATTCAGGATTAGGTATACAAGCAGTCATCATACATGTAAAGTTTGGACCTCCTTTTGGTCTCCACTTCAACTGGATTGAGGTCAGGTACCCTTACTGATATGATGTGCCTCTTCCCCTCCCGCTGCTGGCAGTTTCCAACTACTGCCAATCACTTTCTTATAGTATTATGGTAAATGTTCAAGTTCACTTATGATGAGAACATGTGGCACTCAGTTCTTTGTTTCTGTGATAAGATCACTGAGAATTGTAAACTCTAAATCCATCCAAGTTGCTGAAAAGTCTATAAATGTGCCCTTCTTTATGGCTGCATAATATTCCATCATGTATATGTACCACATTTTTTTAATCCAGTCCAATTCGATGAGCAGCATGATTGGTTCCATGTTTTTGTTATTGTAAATAGTGCTGCAATAAACATGCACATGCAAGTATCTTATTTGTAGAATGATTTGAGATCCTCCATGTATATTCCCAGTAGGGGGATTGCTGGATCATAGGGAATGTCAATTCCTAGTTCTTTCAGAAATCACCACACTCTTTTCTATAGAGGTTGAACTAGTTTGCATTCCCACCAACAGTGTAGAAACATTCCCTTTTCTCTGCATCCTCACCAGCATCAGTTGGTTTTTGTTCTATTAATGATGGTCATTCTTATTAGGGTTAGGTGGTATCTCAATGTGGTTTTGATTTGCATTTATCTGTTGATTAGTGAAACTGAGCATTTTTTCATGTGTCTGTTGCTTGGTCGTGTATCTTCCTTTGACAAGTGTCTGTTCATGTTTTTTGCCTATTTCGGGGGGCTGTTTGTTTTTTCCTTTTGGCATATTTGAGTTCCTATAGATCCTGGAAGTGAGACCTTTGTCAGATATGCATTTGGCAAATACTTTTTTCCCATTCTGTGGGCATCTCCTTAGTCTTTTGATGGTTTCCTTTGCTTTGCAGAAGTTTTCAGTTTAATGAGGTCCCACTTGTCTAACTTATCTCTTATAGCATGGACATCTGGGGTTTTGATCAGGAATTGGTTGTTTATTCTGATTTTCATAAGGGTGCCTCTTGCACTTTCTGAGATTCTTAGAGTTTGAGGGTTTATGTTTTGGTCTTTGATCCATTTAGTGTTGACTTTTGTGTATGGTGATAGGTAGGGGCCCTGTTTCAATCTTCTGCATGTGGTCAGTCAGTTTTCCTAGTATGATTTACTGAGTAGGTGAAGAGTGATATTATGCTACATTTTTGCAAACATTTAAAATGTCTGGCTTAATAAAAGATAGTTGGATTTTCATATCTTGTTTTGCATTCAATGTCTCATGATATGTTGTTTTAGTTATCACATAGAAGAAAATTCTGGCCTCATACAGGTATGTATGCCTTTTCAGAAAAGTATACAAATTCATCTTTGATACAACAGCAACATTAGACAAACAATAGCTTTGTACAGACTAACTGCAGTGTAGATTTCAAAAACATAACAATGAATGTTTTTTACTCCATTCCATTAAAATTCATTGGTCTATCTTGTACTTTGAATCTATCATTCAGTCATACATTTTTTATGATATACATTGGTCTTTTGAACAATATTCATTTACAAAGTTGTGCAAATGTTGATACAGCTTACTATACAATATCAAAAACGCTTCACATTTGTTACTACCACCACTAGTCTCATCAGAAAACTAAGTAACAGGAAGTTATCAAGCTCAAGGCTATGGGTGCACATTTTTCAAAGTTCTATTTTTTACATGAAAACTCAAACTTTATCATTGTCAACAAATACTTGCCAGTCGATTTTCCTTAAAGTGGCAGGCTCAATCATTATTAAAATCTGCCAAAGCCAGGCATGGTGTCTCATGCCTGTAATTCCATCACTTTGGGAGGCAGAAGTAAGAGAATTGCCTGAGTCCAGGGGTGCAAGACCAGCCTGAACAACATGACAAGACCTCGTCTCTGCAATAAATCAAAAAAATTAACCAGGCATGATGGTGTGTGCCTGTGACTCCAGCTACTTGGAAGGTTGAGGTGGAAAGGTCACCTGAACCAAGTCAAGGCTGCAATGGCCTTGAGTATGCTGCTGCACTCCAGCCCAGGTGACAGAGTGAGACTCCAACTCCAAATAAATAAATAAATAATAAATAAATAGAAAAATTAAAAAAAATTACCAAATACCAAAATATAAATAATCAGTATCTTCTTTCAGTTATTCTTTCAACTAAAAGTAGTGTTCTATGAAAACAATTTCTAGCTCAGCACAAAGTAGAAATAAGTATGTAAGTGCTTTTCTTTGAGAAATCCATTGTACTTCAGTGTGCAGCAGAAGTAATTTTTACATATTTCCCATTTTCACGACAGAATATTTTTAAAGTGTGTACTCGGGGTCAAGAGCCAACAAAACTAGGATGTAAAAAGTTTAAAAGTGCTCTCCTTTATAAAGTTATAAGAACACTGGGAAAATTATCAAAATCAACTTTTCAAGACTAAAAATTCAAGGCTTGCAATCATCCAAAGAGTGTTTATTAGCTGAATATTAGTAAGGACAATAAGCTTTGTAGTGTTTTACCTCTATTCCTGTCATCCTCTCCCAAACCTGCAGTAACCTTGAAAACCAATAGCTTTCAACCAGAGTGAAAACCAGCAGCCACCGAAGGGATTAGAATAAAGTTGGCAGTCTTGCGAAGCAGCATTGCAAAAGAATTGCCATCATTGGTCCTGTATGAAAATTCCCTGAAAAACACCACTAAGGCAGCTTGTTTGACCTGAATCAAACAAGGGGGGGGCACATTTGTCAAAAACATTGTCAGTCATTGTTTAAGATTATGAATGCCTGAAATGGTAGATAACAATTGGGGCAGACAAAAAGCTAACCAAAATGTTCAAAAAGAAAAGCTAGGGAATAATAAGTATATAAGGGGCTTAGAAAAGCTCTAGTATAGTCCTAGAAATCTAGAAGGCTACATACATTTGTATTTCTAAGTGTATGCCCAAAGTTTTGCACATGCTGAAGAAAGACCTTAGAAGATGCTAAGCTCTTACCTCTGCCTGATCCTACCTAAGACTGCATAAGGAAGAAGTGAAAGCTAAGGCAGATTTGAAATTGTTAGGCTGAGTGTTGAAAGTGTGCCACAATATACACACAGATCTTTTTGACAAAGATGGGGGAAATCTATTGATTCTAGGCCACTGTTGTCCAATCATAAGATGATCACTAAGCTAATTGAACAAAGACTTTGGTGACTATACACAACAAAGCATTTTCAGAATTTTGCATTAACAATTTACTAAACACTTTTTAGAAAAGTCATTAAACAAGCTAACAGTAATAACAATAAACACTTCAGGACATTGGTCTGGCAAAGATTGAGTAAGACTTCAAAAACAAAGGCAATCAAAGCAAAAATGGACAAATGGGATAACATTAAGCTAAAAAGTTATTGCACAGCAAAGGAAACAATCAAGAAAATGAAGAGATAACCCACAGAATGTAAGATACTATTAGCAAACTACTCGTTTGACAAAGGATTAATAGCTACAATATATAAGGAGTGCAAACAACTCAATAGAAAAAAATCTGATTTAAAATGGGCATAAGATCTGGGTCAGATGCGGTAGTTCAGGTTTGTAATCCACTTTGGGAGGCCAAAGTGGGAGTATCACTTAAGGCCAGGAGTTTAAAACCGGCCTGGGAAATATATTGAAAACCTGCCTCTACAATATAAATAAACAAACAAACACATGAATAAATAAATATTAAAAATGGGAAGTTAAAAAGCAGGCATAAGATCTGAATAGATATTTTTCAATAAAAGACATATATGGTCAACAGGTATATGAAAATGTTCAACATCACTAGTCAGAGAAATGAAAATCAAATCTATGACGAGATATCATCTCACCATAGTTAAAATGTCTTTTTTATTCAAAATGCAGGCAATAATGAATATGAAAGAGAATGTGGAGAGTGGACAATGCTCATACAGTGTTGGTGGGAATATGTTAGTACAGTCACTATAAAAAACATTATGGCATGTCTCAATAAGCTAAAAATAGAGTTACCATATGATTCAGCAATCCCACTGCTGGGTACAGTGCATCCAAAAGAAAAAAATCAATATATCAAAGAAATATCTGTATTCTCATATTTACTGCAGCACTGCTTTCCATAGACAACCTGAATGTCCATTAATGGATGAATGAATAAAGAAAGAGATATGCATGCACTATGAAACATTATTCAACCATATAAAGAATGAAATTCTGTCATATGCAACATTATGGGTATAGCTGGAAGATATTATGTTAAGTTTAATAAGACATGCACAGAAAGACAAATATCACATGTTCTCACTCATATGTGAAAGCAATAAAAGAAACTGGATTTATAGAGATAGTAAAATAATGTTTACCAGAGACTGAAAAGGGTAGTGAGGAGGAGGGAACAAAGTGGGGGTGGTTAATAAATACAAAATACAGTTAGTTAGAATAAATAAGAAACAATATTCAGTAGCACAATAGGGTGACTGTAATTAACAATAATTTACTGTATATTTTAAAATAACTAAAAGTTAAATTGGAACTTTCTTAACACAAAGAAACAATAAATTCTTCAGATTATGGATATCCCAACTACTCTGATTTGGTCATTGCACATCGATCATTGATGCTAACCATAACCCTAATGCCTGTATTACAGCACCACTACCAGAGTCCAGCTCTGGGAGAGAGTCAGGGCCTGAAGCGGGTGGAATCGGGAAGCGGCAAAAAAGAAAAGACGAAAACGACAGGAACCCTCTTCCTGGGGAGAGCTCAAGACTCTGCCAATTTTTATTTATTTTTCACAAGCTTATATAGTTTTCTGCACCCACAAATGTATCCTATATTGCCGACCAAATGCCCACGTGCATCCTTTTTTTCATTCACAATAAAGTTGACCTTTAACAATTACTATCCAGTTTCCTTCCTGCCGACTCCATGCCATTCATGTTTTTAAATCAATGGACAGCAGCTACTGCTTTTCCTTTCTGCCGTTCATATTTTTTAATCAATGGACAGGAGCTACTGCTTTTCCCTCCTGCCATTCATGTTTTTCAATCAATGGGCAGGAACTAGACAGCAGTTATTATCTCATCCACAGATGGTGTTTTTCTTAAGCTAAACATTTGTGAACCTCCTGTTTTTCTTCCTAACTTTCTTATAGCTATTACTATGGCTATTTACTATTATTACTATTATTATTATTACTTTTATTATGGGCCCATAATATCCTTATCTTATAAAGCTAAACCTTATCTCTATGTCTTACTTAACTTACTTACTACTATATACCTATTTCTACTAATCTTATTTCTATCCTTATATCCCTATATTTCCTTAACGATCGCTAATACTATTATTTTATCTTATCTTACTATCTTATTATTAATATTCTAACTTCTATCTTTATCAAACTGCTTATTTAACCCTATAATATCCTAACCTATTTTTTTTATCTCAAACGGTTGTTTTCCACCAGCTCTCAGCTGGGGTCTGTTGTTTATGAGGAAGTGGTCGACTTGTTTTACTCGACCTCCTGCTGTTACTTGAAAAACATCCTTACACACCCTAAGGGGCACCTTTTTGCTGCAATCTTACCTTCACTATGTTCAAGTATAATTTTTGCTGTCAAATGCCATCATCCATCTATGCATCTATTATCTCAATTAAAGAAGGGAACATTCTCAAGCCTGTGCACGCAAACCTTCAAAGTTAGAGAAGGTCCGTTAAACAGGATCCATGAGGATTTGCCTCTACTATGGCTGCATTTGGCTGGAGCCTTTCTCACAGCTGGCGTTTTTCCTGTTTTCAGGTCCCTTTTACCTTACTTTTACTAATGATTGCGGCTCCTGGCAGGATGGGGGTGAGGTATTGATTATACCTGCCACTTATTCGTTGGTTGCAGTATTGAGTTATTCAGGAATGTCTGCCTATATGTCATTATCATTATCTTTATATATTTTTCTGCAACATTCCTAAAATTGCCTATTTCTCATTTCATTGGCTAAAGATGAGGGCTAATTTGAATGTCATTCTGCTTACATTTATAGTTTTAGTTGTTTCTGTGGAAGTTTATGTAATAAGTGATGATTATATCAATAAGAAAAATAAAAGATTTGAGGAAGTTGAAAAAGGATAAAAAAAGAAAAAATTACCCTCCTTCACCTTCATTTATTGCATCATATTGGGCAACTGTAGGAACAATGCAGTATTTACACTAGAATAATTGCAGAGGATGAGATTTTTGTCAATATCACTTTAATTCATTCGTGTATTTTAGAAAAAAAATGTGTACTATAGAGAGAAGTTGTTCAGCATTATTTTCTATTCCAGTAGATTACAGAATTTTTCATTTTAGGCAATCAAGATTGAAATGAAATTCAACCTTCCTTATTGATTTGTGAGCATGCTTTAATTTACGGTCACTTAGTAATGACTACAACTTTTCTTTGGGTAATTGAATAACTATAGCATAACCTTTTAAATTATATATTTAAAATACCTGAAGATGCATGCAGCTTTCTAAAACAGAACCATTTTTAGAAGATATTTATAAGAATTTCATTAGTAATGTATAACATATAATTAATTATATTGATATATTCTTACATCATCATGCATTGAATTGAATACTCCAGGTGGTGTAAAAATTGTCTTTTGTAAGTTATACCTATGCTTCTCAAGAATCAACTTACTGCTTCTTGCTATTGCTATTGGTTTTCAAACTTGTTTACAAAAAGTTTTTATTTTACTATGTTGCCCAATTAATTAGCTTCTTAAGCTAAAAAACAAATTATATATACAAACCACACACCGTTTTTCATCGGTGTTCACTAAATTTTCACTTTTCAAGAACTTTCTTAATTATAGACATCGTAATACTCTCCAGTTCTGTAAGTGGAAGGTTATGACTTACATAAAATGATGCCACTTTAGTATAACATAGTAGTTATGCATACTTAGATGCATATTGCTGTATTATAATTGGTACTGAATATTTTCTTTTTTTTTTTTTTTTTTTTTATTTGGCGTCCCACTTGATCGCCCAGACTGGAGTGCAGTGGCCGGGAGCCTCGACCTGCTGGGCTCTGGCGATCCTTCCACCTCAGCCTTTCGAGTAGCCGGAACTACAGGCACGTGCTACCACACCCGGCTAATTTTTTTGATTTATTGTAGAGATGAGGTTTCGCCTGCCCAGGCGGGTCTCGAACTCACGGGCTCAGGCAATCCACTCACCTCAGCCTCCCAAGGCGCGGGATTACAGGCTGAGCCACCCAGCCGGCTCCGGTTGACCTTTATCTGCAGCTGCCTGCCCAGGAGGGGAGGGAGCTAGCGATGGGAGTGAGACAGCAG
>CAUYQG010209847.1:0-16166 GCA_963574415.1 Tarsius wallacei
CCAGGGAGGGTCTTCTGGCGGCACAAGGCCTGCAATTTCTCTTTTCATTTCTGACCTGCAGATGTCTGCTTTTCTCAGATTTTGAGTCCTAATAGACTACCTTTAGAACAGTTTTTTGTTACAGGAAAATGGAGAGGAGTCTTGTTCATCCTTCACTCAGTGTCCCTGCTGTTGAGCAATGAGTATGGACTCACTATCACCAACGAAAGCCCACACTTGATCTGAATTCCCTTACCCAGTGTCCTTCATCTGTCCAAGGGTCCCACCCAGGATCCTACATGACACTCAGCCGTCACGTCTCCTCAGGCTTCCCTTGGCTGTGACACTTTCCAGCCATCCCTTGGCATTCACAATCTTGGCAGTTTTAAGAGAGACTGGTCAGGGATTTTGTGGACTGTAGACTGTCCAGTGGGGACTTGTCTGGTGTGCCTGTTCTGACTAGACTGGGTTGTTGTGGGTCTCTGGGGTGAAGGGCCGTCCTCCTCACATCGTATTCAGGACACGCACTGTCGACAGGACCCATCACCGCTGGTTCTGCCCTTTGTCACCTGGCCGGGGTGTGTGTGTCGAGACTCTTTACTGTGGAGTTCTTTTTTCTTCACTGTCCCCTCTGGAAAGAGGTCATGGTGCAGCCCCCACCAAAGAGTAGGACTTATGTCCCCCCTTCCCGAGGGTGGGGTTTTTTAAATGTTGAAATCACCTTTATTATTTTATGTGTTGGCATGGCCAGCACTTGTCACTGCAGGTTGAATAATGGCCTCCTAAAGAGACCCGCGTGCTGACCCCTGGGATTTGTGTAGGGACCTTATTTGGAGAAAGGGTCTTTGCAGACGTAATTAAGAATCTTGAGATGAGATGACCTCAAATTCTCTGGGGTCCCACATCCAATGACAAGTCAAGGGGAGGTTTTTTACTTTTATTTTTATTTATTTATCTATTTTTTTGAGTTGGAGTCTCACTCTGTCACCCAGACTGGAGTGCAGTGGCCACTCCTGGCCACCGCAACCTTGACCTGCTGGGCTCTGGCGATCCTTCCGTCTCAGCCTTCCAAGTAGCTGGAATTACAGGCGCGCACTACCACAACCGGCTAATTTTTTGATTTATTGTAGAGATGAGGTCTCGCCAAGTTGCTCAGGCGGGTCTCGAACCCGCGGACTCAGGCAATCCACTCACCTCGGCCTCCCAAGGCGCGGGATGACAGGCTGAGCCACCGAGCAGGGCTGAGGTTTTTTAAAAGAGGGAAACTTGAGATGGATCAAGGAGAAGCCCTGAGGAGCGGTGGCGTCCTGGGAGGCAGGAATGGGGTGATGCGCCCACTGAGAGGGCTTCAGCTGCCAGGAGGACCCGGAGGAGGCAGGAGGGACCTTCCCTGGAGCTCCTGAGAGAGCATGGCCCTGCTGACACTCTAATTTTGGTCATTTGTCCTCCGGAATGGTGAGAGAGTAACTGTCTGGTGTTTTAAGACCCCCAGGTTGTTACAGGAAAGCTAATCTCATCTTGACGTGGCCGAGGCACTGAAGTTTGGTCTTTTGTGGGGTGACCCCCGATTTTAGAGCCCCTTGAGGTGTGCCCAGGCGGAGACTGCAGAATGAGTTATGTGAGATCTCTAAGGGGAGAGAATATCTTGTTCCTGGAAGTGACTCTGGTGCTGAAGCCCTGTCCCCAGCCTTCCCTCCTCCTGTCCCCTGGCTGCAGGAGAGGTGGGGGAGAGGGTGGGAAGATGGGGGTGGGGGAAGCGAATGGGTGGGAGATGGAAGGTGGGCTCCAGAGCCACACAGCAGGGTCTGAAATCGGCTCTACTAGGCAGAAACTGGATGAAGTATCCAGATTACAGTGCTCCTGTGCCTCAGTTTCCTCAGCTGTAAAATGGGAACTGACCTCAGAGGACTGCGCTGAGATCTGTGAGGTGTCGCCTGTCAAGACCACACGTTCTCGAGCATGGCAGGATGCCTGGACAGGTGAGTGCCCAGCTGCCATGGCTATTATCCTACAGGACTCTGAGCCCCTGCTAGGTGCAGGTTTATTCTAGAAGGCCCTGATCCCTGTTCTGTGGGAGCTTGAAGTCTGCCGAGGATACTGATGGAAAGGGCAAACATGATGTCACAGGTGGGGCAGGGGGCGGCCCGGGGGAGTGGGGGAGGAGCGTGTGGTAGAGGCGTGGCCCACAGTGGGGGCAGAGAAGCCCTGTCCCGTCACTGTCCACGTCCCTGTCCCCTTATGCTCAGACTCCCATCCTTTTGTCGAAAGACGAACTCACCTCTGCCCTCCCTGGAATCCCAAGCAGGCCCCTGCCCACTGCTCTGCCGGTCAGTCACGGCCACTAGGCCTGCAAATGGCACCCACCTAAACTCCGAGGTCAGGTCTTCCTGACATCTCCCGCTCTCTTCCCTGGCCTCGCCTCCTCAGTCCCTCTGCTGCCCAGTGCCAGGTGTGGGCGTCTCCTCCCCATCCCCACCCACCTCCTGCTTTGTCCCCTCCCCTGCCCTCATGCAATTCTCTCTCCTATGCCCGGTGGTGCCTTGGTGACCTTCGTGCACCTACGCGCTTGACCTCCTGCTTGGACATCACAGAAACATCTCAAACTTAACCCAGGCAAGAAAAGAGTGGGAGCTGGCTGAGCTTCCCCTGACCCGTGTCAACCAGACCCCGTCCTCTCTGTCCCAGAGGTGATGGCATCAGGCAAGCGGCACAGGAATCACACGGGATTTCTCGCTCACCCACAGTCCTCTGCCCATATTCCCAGGGCCCCTCCCTGTGTGGACCCATGCCCACGTGACCTCCCTCCCACAGCCATCACCTGCCTGTCTGCTGGAGGATGGTGCGTCACCCACCCAGAGAACCACGTGTCTGTGCTATGTGCTGGGGGCAGGGGTGGGCAGGAGGATGGCCACCCACTCCCTCGCCCTCGGCAGGACAAGCTGATGTCCAGCCTGTACTGTCCCTAGAGCTCCTGGAGACTAGCTAGAATTACCCTCCCTAGCTACTTCCCGCCCTAGGCTGGCTCCAGGCTCCCCACAGTTTCTCCAGGGTACGTCTTCCAAGGAACCCTGCCACATAGATCCTCAACCCCAGGGAGTCCGCCTCCAGCCTGTGCCCCCTTATCCCTCCACTCCCCCCATGCTGAGTGGCTGGCAACCAGGTCTTCATTTCTGTGGCTCTGGCCTCCTTGACCTGCCTCACTTTGGCCCTGCAGAGAGAGATTTGAATTCTTATCCTCAGCCACAAACACCTCGCAAAGGCGTTGAAAGTCAAAGGCAGAGCAGAACTCAGTGGAGTTAGCGGCAGGGTCAGTTAACAGCAAAATTGATGCATGGATCTGTGAGTTTTACCTTACAACGCGCATATATATGTACCCAGGCATACACATAGACACAGATGCATGCACTTTCTGACACAGACAAACCTCCAGCCAGTTCAGACAAGAAAAAAATGAACTCTAAGCTAGCAAGTGGACAGAGGGCACAACACAAACATGAAACGCAAATAATCTAACATTTCTGATAAAACAGATATTTTCTTGGAAAATACGAATGATCAAGATCATCTTAAGACAGGAAGAAGAAGATCTGAGTGTGGAAAGATACCGAAAAATTATCAGCATTGCCTCTTCTCGCATCTTCAGGGTCCAGTAGTTTTTCCAGTAAACGCTTTTAAACTTCCAAGGAACTGAAAGTACCAGGGCTCTATGAATTTTTCCAGAGAAGATAAAAAGATGGAAAACTACCCAATTAATTTTTATGCAGCCAGTTTCATGTCAGAATCTCTAAAACATGGCATACACATACACAGACTATAGCGCCCGCATCCTCATGAATATAGATGCAAAATCTTCATCAAAATGCCAGCACAGGAAACTTGGCTTTCCTTTACAGGGAAAGATTAACCTGCAGCAGCAAAGGAGAACTTATTCTAGAAATTCAGAGGCTGTACATCCTGAAAAACAATGTGTTGCGTGAAGTCGTTAATAGGGAAAATATAGCACCATTTTATTAGAGTCATACATTTATGCATTTATTCCCAAATATTTATTGAGCACTTATTAAATGCCAGCTGCTGTGAGATACTGAAGGATCCTAGTGAGGGGTAAACAAAGTCATTTATTAAATCCAACTTCTTTATTATCTATCTGTTTTTCTATCTCTCTCTCTATCTATCTATCTATCTATCTACCTACCTATCTATCATCTATCGAGAGAAGACAGGCACAGTGGCTCATGCCTGTAATCCCAGCACATTGGGAGGTGGAGGCGAGAGGATTGCCTGAGCCCAGGTGTTTGAGACCAGCCCTGGACAACTTTACGAGGTCCCGTCTCTACAATAAATCAAAAAAATTAGCCAGGCATGGTAGTGCGTGCCTGTGGTTCCGCTACTTGGAAAGTTGAGGCAGAAAGACCGCCTGAGCCCAGCAGGTTGAGGTTGTGGTGGCCTGTGAGCGTGCCACTGCACTCCAGCCTGAGTGACAGAGTGAGACTCCAACTCAGAGAGTGAGAGTGAGAGAGAGAGAGAGAGAGAGGGAGAGAGAAAGAGACTGACTCGCTCTGTCACTCAGGCTGGATGGAGTGCAGTGTTGTGATCATAGCTCACAGCAGCCTCAAGCTTCTGCACTCAAGTGATCCTCCCGCCTCAGCCTCCTGAGTAGCTGGGACAACAGTGCATGCCACCAAATCCAGCTAATTTTTAAAAATGCTTTATAGGGATGGGGTCTTGCTCTGTTGTCCAGGCTGGTCTTGAACTCCTAGCCTCGAGAGATCCTCCTGCCTTGGCCTCTCAAAGCACTGGGATTATAGGTGTGAGCCACCATGCCCAGCCCATCCTCTTTTATTTAAAAAAAAAAATCTTAGGACGCTGCAAAGAAGGATGTTTCCTTCATAGGGCAAAGGACATGTGTCTAAAACAGTAACCAAACAAAATGTGAGCTGGAAGCATGACACACATTTCCACAAAAATCAGTAGCAGGACGTGGCTGATATCACAGCGACGAGTCCACTCTGCTCTGGGGTTGCTGGCCGAGGGAATGTGACACGAAATCCAAATGCAAGCCCTGGGTATTGGAAAGAGGAAATATTAGCCATCACTTGCCTTGATACAGCCATGCACCGAGAAAGGGGAAAATTCTAGAAGTCCTGAGCCCTCGGAAGCTGCAGGATGCTAGTAGATACGACATCTTGGGCATCCATAAAAACAGCGTAAACGATGAGTGAAGACCACTTCCCAGGGGAGCACTACTTCCCAGGGGAGCAACAGCCAAGAAATCCTCTAACAGCACCAAGGTGGAGCTTGATGGAGAGACTGGACCCTTTCTGAGAGATCGCAGTAGGTCCAGTCTGTGGAGAGGCGTGGCCTTCCCTGCGTGGCACGGCCAGGTGCAGGAGGGGCAGGGCGTCTATCCATAGTGTGTGCAGGGGCAATACCGGGTTTCATTCTGCGATGTGCGAAGATCCCTGGGCAGAGTTGTCCAGGCCCCCGTGCCCGAGGGGCCAGGCAGGTGGAGAGGCTGGAGGGCATGGAGGAGACTGGACACCGCAGGCCCTCTGGAGTATCTATTCCCACCAGGGAGGTTTGTGGCTGTGGACAAGACTCCGGTCTCCTTGAAAACACACTGCAAGGTGACGGCTACAGCTTTGCCACCGTCGTCCATGGGGCCCTCTCTCGTGGAATGCACCTGCTGGAGGGTATGTGTTGGCCTGGTCGTTGACGGCTGGACATACAGCAGTGAGAATGGCCCAGTTGGCCCTGGGCAAGGGGCGTCTGTGTGTTGGGCCAGTGTGTAGCCTCCCTTACTACTGCCCTGACCCTTTTTACATGTGCCCACTGAGTAGGAGGGTGACAGACAGCTACACAAGGGGGTGGGTGCTGGGGTGGGGTTGGTCAGGATTTGGGGTGGGGTCAGGCAGGGGTTGGGTGGGTTTGGGAATGAGGTGGAGTCAGGTGGGAGGAGGGGTGGGGTTAGGTGGGGCTGGTCAAGATTTGGGGTGGGTGTTGGCGTGGTGTGGGGTGGGATAGGGTCGGGCTAGAGGAGGGGAGGAGTGGGGTTTGGGTGGGGGCTGCTGGTCTTTTCCAGCCAACTGTGCTGGGTGGGGTGCAGGCCTAGGGTGGGCTTGGCTCTGGAGTTTGAGAGTTCGAGAGAAGTCAGAAATGTGGACGTTTAGCAACTTGTCCTAGTGCTAAAACATTGGCATCTCACTCAAATTGAAAACAAATACGGGGAGAGAGCCAGACTAAGATTTTCCTTTGGGGGTCCTCAGCATAGTTGACACTATTTATTTATTATTTATTTTGAGTTGGAATCTCCCCAGCCTGCCAGGTAGCTGGAATTACAGGCGCGCGCTACCACACCCGGTTAATTTTTTGATTTATTGTAGAGATGAGGTCTCACCAAGTTGCCCAGGTGGGTCTCGAACCTTCAGGCTCAGGCAATCCACTCACATCAGCCTCCCAAGGAACGGGATTACAGGCTGAGCCACCGAGCCCAGCTAGCTGACACTATTTAAAGTCATAACAGTCCCCTGGCTAACACTAATCAGTACTTACCATGTGTAGATGCTTTTGAAAGAGTTTTACATGACTGAGGGTGGCAGCTCACAGCTTTAACCCCAGTGCTTTGAGAGGACAGGACAGGAGGATTGCTTGTGGCCAGGAGTTCGAGATCAGCCTGGTCAACATAGCAAGATGCTTATCTCTACCAAAAAAAAAAAAATTAGTTGGGAATGGTGGCGCGTGTCTGTAGTCCCAGTTACTTGGGAGGCTGAG
This sequence comes from Tarsius wallacei, assembly GCA_963574415.1. NCBI lineage: Eukaryota > Metazoa > Chordata > Mammalia > Primates > Tarsiidae > Tarsius > Tarsius wallacei. Next base: position 6,751 of record CAUYQG010209847.1, read on the forward strand.
GTGGGAAGATCATTTTAGCCCAGGGTTTGGAGGCTGCAGTGATCAGTGATCACGCCAGCCTGGGACGACAGAGTGAGACTTTGCCTCTAAAAAGAAAATGGCTTTACCTATATCAACGTTGGGTCCTCAGAATAATATAAGGAAGCTGCTATCATCACCAGTACTTTGCAGAGGGTAAAACCGAGGCACAGGGAGGGGGCATGAGATGCCTGACGTCCCCTAGCTCGTCCATCAAGGAGAGGGACTAAAGTCCAGTATTCTGGCTCCAGGGACCTTGTGCCTAACTCCTCCACACCCGACCAGGCCCTATGTGGAGGGGTGGCCCCAGGGTCCTGCGCTGGCGAGCTCTGGTGTCTTCCAGGGGACATTCCAGCTGAGGGGTGACTTGGCACTGGGAGGGAAAAGGATGGTGGAGGATACCACGCCCCTCCATCCACCCTCCCACCACAGCTGTCCAGGCTCCCAGTTTTCCATGAGCCGGGCTCTGGGGCCTCGGCTGTGTCTTTCTTCTCTAGGTCCCTGGGGCCCATGACAGTCCATGCTTCAGCATCGACTGTTAAATAATTACCAGGGGCTTTTGCATCTTCATTGTGGGGAAAATAGAGCAACCACAGGCACGGAGACAGCCGAGTGTTGCCAGATGGAGGCCCGGGCGCTTCTTTCAGCGTTCGCATAATAGCTACACTTAAGCTGATTATCCCCCACGATAATAAAGGAACAGGTGTTTCCGACCCACTTGAAAAATAATGTGAATATCTGAGTAGTGTGAGTGTTTCCATGCTGCCTGCAGTGCAGGTAATCTGCCTGTGTTTATCTCCAGGGCGCTCGAGCTGGCCTGTGCATCTGCCCTGGGAGAGCTACACAGTTCGACATATCGGAAGAGGCACGGGGTGAAGAGGGGGCAGCCTGGGTTTGAGCAGGGAGCCCCTTTCAAGCTGGGTGAGCCGGGGCCGGCCATCTCGTTTCTGCATGGCCTCAACCCTAAAATGATGCCACTGTCTCGTAGCATGCTTGTTGGTTACGTGTGAAACTCCGTTGAAAGCGTTCGGCACATCGTAGCTGTGTAGCGAATGCCACTGGAGAGGTTCCACGCAGTTGCTCACAGGGTGGACTTGTGGGATTGTAATGCTGTGGGGTGGAAATATGACCCACCAGCGCTGCTGCCGTGTGATCTACAGCCGTCCAGCAGCAGATCCCTCCTGTTATTCAACATCTTACCTTTTGCTCCCTGGCTGGTCTCAGGCGGTAGCACATGGTGGGATTAATTTGTGTTTCTTAATTTGCACAGGGCTCGAGCTAGTCCTGGGCAAATATTTGTCATTTGTATTTCCTCTTCTGTGAAACTCCCGCCTCTGTCTTTATCTGCTTGTCTATTGCATTACTGTTATGTTCTTGTCGATTTGTGAGTTTTTCTTTGACAGATTCTGGATACTCATCCTCTGCTGAGCTGTGTGTGTGGCTCCTCGCGTGTGGCTTTTCTTGTCACTCTCTTTTTGGTGTCTCGTTTTGTTTTCACCCATCGTCACTTAAATCTCTTTTGCATCAAAATGCCAATTCCTCTTCATTTACTTGTAGGTGTTCCCGTATATATTCTTTAAAGTAAGGAGGATACATGCTGGATTATAATGAACTGAGGCGGCTGCCTTCATGGAGCTAGACAGATCGATCATGCTGCTATGGTCAGTGGTTTTTGTGGCTTGCTGTCAAATCCTTACCCACTCTGAGGTTATAAAACGCTTTTCCTTTTTTCCTTTTAGGTTGGAAAGTTTTGCCTTCCACATTTAAATTTTTAAATGGCCTAGATTTGAGTTTTTGTCTGGTGTGAAGAAGAAAACCAATTCATTCTCATCCACACCACAGCTGTTTTCCCAGCCTCATCTGTGAAGGCGGCCCTGAATCCCAGCAAAAGTTTGCAAGCCCTTCTGCCACTTCCACCTTCCCCAGTCATTATGCACCTAGGTCCCTTCCTGGACATTCTATTTTCTTCCATTGGAGATGCTGCCCACACCTGTTCAAGATCACCTGCTTGAAAAACACTGTAACTTTACATAAAGGTGTGTGATCTGGTAGGACAGGTCCTTCCAACCTGTTCTTAATTCATTACTTAATTTAGCAAATATTTACTGACAACCTGCTAAGGGCCTGGTTCTAGGTTCCGTGTGATCCATCAATGAATAAAACAAAACTCTCTGCTGTTGTTGAGGAAGACAGACCCAAAGCATAATGAATAAGCACACAACAGAGTACGTTAGAGGTTACTACCTTCTATAGGAGGAAACCAGAGAGGATGAATACGGTGGGGCGTGGGATGGGAAGGGTGCAATTTTTTAATTTTATGTTTTGCTAACTTTATTGAGGTATAATTTACACAGAACGAAAGGTATCCCTTTAAGTCTATAGTCTGATGGGTTTTGGTAAGTGTATGTGCCTGTGTAGCCAGCCCACAGTCAAGATACAGAGCATTCCCATTACTCCCAAGCTTCTGTGTCCCTTCCCGGCCTGTCCCCCTCCACTCCGTGTCACCACAGGTTAGAATTGTCTTTCTGGGGTCTTCTCTACGTGGACTCATGCAGTACGTGCTTTCGGGGGTCTGGCCTTCTTGCCTTAGCATGCTCTCAGGTGTATCTAGAGTCCATGTATGGGTAATTCACTGTTTTCTTTGCTCAGCAGATTCCAGCGTATGGATATTAAACCAACCATGTTGGCTTGCTCCTTCACCAGTTGGGTTGTACTCAGTTTTGGACTGTTATGCACAAAAAGCATTTGTGTACAAGACTTTACATAGATGTATTCTGTGTTATATGTTTATTTTATAAGAAATTGGGTGATTCTTTTTCCAAAGAGATTGGAAAAATCTCTCAATGCTGAGAGTTCCAGTGGCTCCACTTCCTGACTAATGCTGGTCATTGTCAGACTATTTACTTCTAGCCGGACCAGAGGGTCCGTAGTAGTGTCTCAGTGTGGTCCCCATTCATATTTCCTTGATTACTAGTGTCGCTGGGCAACATTCCAAGTGCTTGCGATTCATTCACATCTTCTCTTTTGTGAAGTTTCAGCTCAAATCTCTTGCTTATTTAAATGTTTTGTGTTTTCTTATTATTGAGTTGTGTTTAGTATTGATTGGGTTGACTTTCTTTACACATTCCGAAAGCAAGTTCTTTGTCAGATGTATGTATTGCAAATATTCTTTCATAGTGTGTGGCTTGTCTTTTCATTTCCTGTGTGGCATTTTTCAAAGATCAGAAATTAAAGGGGGAGGGGGGCACATTTCATCAACAAGGGCACCTGCATAATGAACATTTGTATGCCTAACCCTGAATTGTACCCCACATCTTTAAATAAAAAAATTAAGTTAAAAAGATATAAAATAAGACCTGAATAAAAGAAACAACAACAACAACAACAAAAACAACAAAAAAAGAAATTAAATTTTGGTGAAGCATCTATATATATTTTTAAGTCAGAGTTTCACTCTGTCGTCCAAGCTGGAGGACAGTGGCACCCTCACAGGTCACCACAGCCGTGACCTTCTGGGCTGAGAGGATCCTTCTGCTTCAGCTTCCCAAGTGACTGGGACTACAGATACACACCACCATGTCCAGTTAATTTTTTTTTTTTTTACTTTTGTAGAGGTGAAGTCTCACTGTGTTGTCTAGGCTGATTTAGAACTCCTGAGCTCAAGTGATCCTCTCATTTCAGCCTCTCAAAAGGTTGGGACTACAGGCCACCACACCTAGCCTGAAACATAATTTTGACTTTCTGGTTTGGGTTTTATATATTCTACCTAATATGGTTTTATTTAACCAAAATGTCACAAAGATTTTCTCCTATGTAATCTTCTAGAAGTTTCATAGGTTTAAGTCTTACATTTAGATCTGATGTTCCATTTTTTGTTATGCGAGAATTTAGATTCACTTTTTAAATTTTCCATATGGAAATTAAGTTGTTTCATCACTTTTTAAAAAGACATATCTTTTTTCCTTTGAATTACTTTGGTACTTTTTTTGAAAATCAATTGACCATATATATGTGGATTTATTTCTGGACTCTCTGTGTTGTTCCATTGGACTGTAGATCCACCATCATACTAATACCATACCATCATTATTGCTATAGCTTTATAATGATTAGAAATCAGGTAGAGTGAGTCTTTCAAATTTGTTTTTCTTTGCTGACATGGTCTAGCCATTCTGTCTTTTGTTTATTTAAAAGTTTTGTGTTTTCTTTCAACACAATTTTTATATTTAGCTGGTCAACTTCATAGAAAGACTTGGGATAACATTAAATCTATAAATCGGTTTTGAGGAAATAATTCACATATTAATAACAACAAATCTTCCAATCAATGAACTCAATATATGTCTTCATTTATTGAGGTTTTCTTTAATTTATCTCAGCAACGCTTTGTAGTTTTCAACCTGCAGCACATATTTTATTAGATTTATCTTTCAGTATTTCACTTTCTCAATACTATTGGGAAAGGTATTTTTAAAAATTGTGGTATTATTATTATTTTTTGAGACAGAATCTTGATCTGTCTCAAGGCTAGCGTGCAGCGGTGCACTCACAGCTCGCTGCAGCCTTGAACTCCTAGGCTCAAGCAATCCTCCTAAAGCAGCTGGGACTCCTAAGGTGCTGGAACTACAGGCAGGAACCACTGTGCCTGGCCATGAAAGATTTTTAAACTTCGATTTCTAATTTTTAAGTTGCTAGTATGTAGAACTACAACAGATTTCTGTATCCTGTGACTATGCTAAGTTCATTTGTTGGTTCCAGATGCGTTTATGTATTTATTTGCATTATTGTGCTGGCTAGGACCTCCGGGGTGAAAGTCAAATCCTCACTTTGCCCCAGTCACAGGAGAGGGCGTTCATTCTTTCACCACGAGGTATGATATGATCTGTGGGTTTTTCATAGATGCCTCTGATTGGGTGGAAGAGTTGCTATCTAGTCCTAGTTTCTTAAGTGCTTATAATGAATACATGTTGAAATTTGTCATATGTATTTATTTTGATACATCTACTGAGATTATCTTATCATTTCTCTTTTTTAGTCTGTTGACATAGTGAGTTACATTGGATGATTTTCAACGGTGAGTTAACCTTGCATTCCTGGAATAAATCCACTTAGTCATGAAGTTGTAGCATACGCCATCATTTATGTTGGATTCCATTTGGTAATATTCTGTTAAGAATTTTTGTAGCTGGGCTCGGTGCTCAGCCTGTAATCCCGCGCCTTTGGGAGGCTGAGGTGAGTGGATTGCCTGAGCCTGCGGGTCTGAGACCTGCCTGGGCAGCTTGGAGAGACCTCATCTCTACAATAAATAAATAAAAAATCAGCTGGGTGTGGTAGCGCGTGCCTGTAGTTCCAGCTACTCGGAAGGCTGAGACGGAAGGATCGCCGGAGCCCAGCAGGTCGAGGCTGCCGTGGCCTGGAGCGGCCACTGCACTCCAGTCTGGGCGACAGAGTGAGACTCCAACTCAAAAAATAAAATAAAATAAAATAAAGAATTTTTGTACCTTTTTGTGGGGGATATCAGTCTGTACTCTTTGTCCTTTTTTGTAATATCTTTGCCTGGTTTTGGTGCCAGGTATCATAAAATAAGTTGGGAAGTGTTTTCTCTAGCTCTGTTTTCTGAAGGAGTTTGTGTGGGATTGTTATTATTTCTTTTACAGTGTTTGTCAGTATTCTTAAGTGATACCATCTGGGTCTAGAGTTTTCTTTGTAGAAATATGTTTAATTACATTCAACTTCTTTAATTGATATAGTACTGTTTAACTTCTTATTTTATAGTAGATTACAGAAAAATTACAAGGATAGTACGGAGAGTTAGTTTTCATATACCCCACAACCAGTGTCCCCTGTTATTAGCATCTTACATTAGTATGTGATATGTGTCACATACCAATACGTTAATAACTTACATACTAATAAGTTAATGAACCTATATCGATATGCTATTATTAGCTAAAGTCCAGATTTTATTGAGCTTTTCTTAGTTTTTACCTATTATCCTTTGTTTTTCTTCTAGAATTTCTTACAGAATCTCATATAGTATCCCACAGTACTTTCACTTGTCAAGTCTCCTAAGGCTCCTCTTAGCTATGACAATTTTTCAGACTTTCTTTGTTTTTGATGACCTTGACTGTTTTAAGGAGGGCTGGTCAAATATTTTGAGATTTGTTTGATGTTTTCTCATGGTTAAACATTGTCTGTGAGTTTTTAGAAGGATATCACAGACGTGAAGCACCATCTTCCTCACACTATATCAAGGGCATATACTGTCAACAGGACTCATTTCTGTTGATGTTGACGTTGGTCACCCGGCTAAAGTGTTTGTTAGTTGTCTCCTCCATGAAGTTACCCCTCACCCCTTCCATATACTACTATTTGGAAGGAAGTCACCATGCATATCTTGCACTTGAGGGGCTTGAGGGCAGAGTAGCTACATAACTCGCTCGAAATTCTTCTGCACAGAGATCTGTCTATTTATTTATTTGACCATTTATTTACATCAGTATGGCCTCATAAATATTAGGTAGTACTTTATTTTGTTGCTTAATTTTTTCCAATTTCGGCCATTGGAGTCTCCTTAACTTGGCTTGTGTTCCTTTGACATATCCTCGTCTGTGTGTGTTTGTCTGTTCCTATATGAACATTTTCTTAGTTTCTAGGACTACACAATGGTCCAGACTCATTCTGTAAAGTTATTTTCTCAGCCTTAGAATCATCCATTTCTCTGAGGAGCCCTGGTTCCTTTCATTGGAGAACAGTATTAGGAACCAAGAAAAGGGGAGCCATTGCTTTCTGACTGTCTCAACTGTAAGAACTGAGAGATGTATGTGTGAATACTAACCTGTGTATTTACATATATTCATAAATATTTCTACATGGAACCATGTGTGTCTATATTACACTGAACATGAGCTCATTTTGATGTCTATAACTCTAATCCACTATCACATGGATCACTACCCCTTGCTTTTCTGTAGCACCTCATCCCAACAGAGAGAAACCTGGTTCCCATTATCTGCTATCCCCTTACTTAATTGTGCAATTCCAGTATACATGTTTCAGTCAGTTTTCATAATTCAACTCTTGTATTTTATCAAAGTGATTCAATTCATTGACATAAAGTGGCTCATAATATTTCCTTTTTATCCTCTTAATGCCTGTAGGTTCTGTAGTAATGCCTCCTCTTTCATTCATGGTAGTAATAATTTGTGTTCTCTCTCTCTTTCTTGATCAAGTACAAGTGCAGATTAGGTGAAGAAATCACTTTCACCAGGGTTTTATAAAATCGGAGAAGAGTAAGAGGATTGAAGGCATGTGTGTGTGTGTGTGTGTGTGTGTGTGTGTGTGTGTGTGTTTATGAGGGAAATGAGGGCATGAAGGGGGCAAAGGACAGTAAGAGGGTGATGGAATAAAGGATTGTGGTCCCAGGGTGGTCATGTTGTTGGAGTGGGCACTAGCTTATATGAAATAGAAAGACATGAGGCTGCGAGTAGAGGGGGTTGGTGCTTGAAGGCAAGACAAGATTCTGGAGGGTGTGCAATCTGGTGGTAATGAGAAATTCTAGGAAGTGAGATGCTGAATCAGAGGGGAAGAGGAGGTCAAGGAACCAAGAGTCCAGCTGGTCCTGAGCAGGTTTATCAGCTCTGGTCCCTGTCCACAGAAGTATAGGACACATGGAACTGGCTAGACTCTGGTGGGGAAGTAGAGGGTGCTAGATCTGGTGTGATTTGGATCTTCACTTGGCCATTTACCATCAGGGTGACCATGGGAAAACCACTTAGTTTATTTGAGTTTCAGCTTCTTCATCCGTAAATTGGGATCATAATACCCACTTCATAAGGTTGTTGGCCATGCTAAATCAAGTTTAAAATATCTTATGTTGATGCCTGACACAGAAAGAGGGCTCAATATGCTTGAATTCCCCCATAACAATAATTAAGAGAATTTTATGTATTTCTTTCCTGTTGTCTATTTATATCTCTTTTCATAGTAGACATATGATTAAGCTGCTACTTTGTGCACCATTTTGCAACCAGTTTTCCCCACTTACTATGTTCTTAGCATGACACAGCAGGCTGATGAAATATTATGCAGTCATTACAACTCTTTTTTTTTTTTTGGTGTTTGGGATTTAAAGTATTTGCATCCATTTCTGGGGCTGCTGTAGCGAAGTATCACAAATGAGGTGACTACAACATCAGCAATGCTATCTCTCACTCCAGAAGTCTGAAATCAAGGTGTCAGCAGAGTGTCCCTCTGAGACTCTGAGTAGAATCCTTTTGCCTCTTTCTAACTCCTGATGGCAACCATCTATCCTTGGCACTCCTTGGCTTGCTGTGACATCATTCCAGTCTCTGCCTCCATCTTCGTGTGGTCTCTTCCCTGCGTCTCTGTTTCCCAATGTCCTCTTCTTACAGGGACACTAGGTCTATGGGGCTAGGGACTGCCTGACTCCAGTAGGACCTCAGTCACTGAACTCACTCCATCTGCAACAGCTCTGCTTCCAACTAAGGTCACATTCTAAGGTCCTGGGGCTAGGACGTCAGCATGTCTTTTTGGGTGACACAATTCAACCCGTAACAGTATTCCACCAAAAATAAAAATAAAAACATGAGTAAAAAGAGATGACATAAGACTGGCAAAATATTAATAATTGTTGAAGCCAGAGGGGCCACCTGGGTTTCATTACACATTCTCTTTGTTTGCTTTTAAAACTATATAATAAAGTGTTTTTTTTAAAGATCAGGTTTTTAATCAACATCTAATAGACTAGAAATTTTAAGTGCGAAAGGTAATATGCAAAACTATCATGCAATAAAAGCCTGTATGAAAGAAATAACCCTAAAATGTTTGTGGCAGTTTTCTCTAGGGAGTTTGGGAACCTGTTTTCTTCTTTTTTGCTTTTCTGTATTTTTACAAAGTTTTATACTGGACATAGATGATTTGTATAATAATAAGAGCATTTTGTTTTTTAAAAAATCAAACTGAGCCGGGCTCGGTGGCTCAGCCTGTAATCCCACGCTTTGGGAGGCTGAGGTGAGTGGATTGCCTGAGCCCGCGGGTTCGAGACCCGCCCGGGCAACTTGGCGAGACCTCATCTCTACAATTAATCAAAAAATTAGCAGGGCGTGGTAGCGCACGCCTGTAGTTCCAGCTACTCGGAAGGCTGAGGCGGAAGGATCGCCGGAGCCCAGCTTGTTTGAGGCTGTGGTGGCCAGGAGAGTGCCACTGCACTCCAGTCTGGGCGACAGAGTGAGGCTCCAACTCAAAAAAAAAAAAAGCCTGGGCTCAGTGGCTCAGCCTGTAATCCCACGCCTTTGGGAGGCTGAGGTGAGTGGATTGCCTGAGCCCGCGGGTTCGAGACCCGCCTGGGCAACTTGGTGAGACCTCATCTCTACAAT
>CAUYQG010209851.1:0-22898 GCA_963574415.1 Tarsius wallacei
CTGGGAATATACCCTGAAGAACTCAAATCACTCTATAAAAAAGATACCTGCACACGTATATTTATCGCAGCATTGTTCACAATAGCAAGAACCTGGAAGCAACCATGCTGTCCATCAAAAGAGGACTGGATTTTAAAAATGTGGTACATATACATGATGGAATACTATGCAGCCATAAAAAAGAGTGAAATCATGAATTTCGCAGCAACCTAGATGGAACTAGAATCTGTAATACTGAGTGACCTCTCACAGAAACAAAGATCTGAGTATCACACTTTCTCACTAATATAGTGAACCTTGAACATCCAACGTATTACTATAAGAAAATGATTGACAGTGTTGGGAAACCATGTGGGGGAGAAGGGAGATGGAATTAACGGTAGTCAATATCTGTCTGGAAAACAGTGCAGAGATTTTTTCAAAGACTTAAAAGAAAAAGAATTACCATTTGACCTGGGGATCCCCACAGTTAGGGATACACCTAAAGGAAGAGAAATAATAATATAAAAAAGATATATGTATGCATATGTTCATTGCTGCACTTTTTACATTAACAAAATTATGAAACCAACCTAAGTGCCCACCAATGATTGGATTAAAAAATTGTGGTATAGATAACACCATGGAATATTACACAGTTATAAAAAAATAACAATATCATGTCCTTTGCAGCAACATGAATGTAGCTGGGGAACATCGTCTTAAGTGAACTAACTCAGAAAAACAAAAACAAAGTACAGCCTGTTCTCACTTATATATGGAAGCTGAATGGCAACAAAGATGGAAATAATAAACACTGGGAACATTAAATAATAAATAAATAAATAAATAAACTTTTAAAAGGAGAGGAGAGGCCAGGAGGGACCCTAGGATTCAGACATTAACCATTGGGCTTAATGTTTACTATCTGGGGAATGGTTGACCTGAAGCCCAATATCTACTATGGAACAATATGTCCATATTATAAACATGCATGTGCACTTCCTGAATCTAAAGTAAAATTATATTTTTAAAAAGAGACAGAAAAGATTAAAGTTATACAAAGGGTGTCCTATAAATTTCATAATTATTTTTGTTCTTACAAGGATTCCGAAGAAAGATTACAAATTTTTAAATAGTTGTATATGTTTAAGGTTTTAAATATTAGTACATCTCTATTAAACATATGACCCCAGATACTGATAAATCTGCACAAAAGAAACATACAATAGATATATTTAAAGAAAAAGAGACACGTTTCACAAGTTTTGTGATCAACAAAATCCAAGGAAATCAATGAATCAATATTTAAATTTCACCAAAAATGGAACCCCTGTGAACTGCAGGTATGAATTTTTAAAATGCAATGGAAAAAGTATTTATAGTGTAAAATCTATTATATAATTTGTGATTCCCACTGTTTTTATTTGAATATTTTTGATATCTAAATTCAATTATATAATAGATCTATATCTATTGAATAATAGATCTATATCTATTGATAATAGATCTATATCTATTGAATTTAGATATCAAAAATATTCAAATAAAAAGGCACTAAAGCTGGATTCGGTGGCTCAGCCTGTAATCCCAGTGCTTTGGGAGGCTGAGGTGAGTGGATTGCCTGAGCCCACGGGTTTGAGACCCGCCTGGCAACTTAGCAAGACCCCCATCTCTACAATAAATAAAAAATTAACTGGGCAAGGTAGCGCATGCCTGTAGTTCTGGCTACTTGGAAGGCTGAGGCAGAAGGATTGCTGGAGCCCAGCAGGTCGAGGCTGCAGTGGCTGGGAGCATGCCACTGCACTCCAGTCTGGGGGACAGAGTGAGACTCCAACTCAAAAAAAAGAAGGCACTAAAGAAATAGAATGTTTTGGCTTAGAAATATAATATTTCATACTCCAATGCTTTTCTTTTGAACAACTTTCAATTTATTCCACTATTTGTTTAAAATCATAAGAATAATAAACTGAGTTTCCACAACTGAAAGTAAAGTGATTACTGGCTCAAGTACCTACCCTGAGAAAGCTCAAAGTCTAATGAGGGAAAGAGTTATGAAAATAATTATAATATTAAAAATATAACAGTGACATTGGAAGGCACAGAGAGTATACTGAGTAATGATTGAGGATCAGGTAAAGATCGGGTGAGGAGAAGTATGGTAAAAGTTATTTCAAGAAGTTAACTTTTGAGCTTGTATTTTGAAGGAAGAGGAGGTATAAAATGTTAAAAAGTATTTAAGTGACACAGCGAGTGCAGAGACAAGATGTGCAGCCAACCAATGAAGGGGAGGAAGTTTTGTGGTTTGCAATGGGATAATAGCAGGGGTAGAAGTTGCAAAGCAAAGACCATATCACACAGAGCCATGTGAGTCATACTCACTAGTGTGATCTAGGTCCTGTAGTAGACAGATGCAATGAAGTATATTAGATACAAGACTTATAAAATCAGAAGTAGCATTTTCAAGTGGTCCTTCAAGAAAACAGGGGCTTAACATGATAAAATACCAGATAGCAATTTTGCAAAAGACTGATATGTGGAAAATTAATTTTAAAAGTATAAACATAAATATCTAGCAAATCACAACCTGTGTATATGAAACTTGAAAAAAATGAAAAAAATTAGAGATGTAATATTTAGTTTACTCTACCCTGGATTGTGTTGTTGGATTTGTAAAGAAGTGGGAATACTGTCTGAGGAATATAATGTAATATTATATGAGAACCTGACATCAGACTATGTTCTTTCTGCTTATAATACATGAATATTGTTGTAGATAGAATTGTATTTGCTGGTATGAGTCACTGCTAATACACAGGGAGTATACCTGAACACTGTTCTAAGAGTACTTCATGAATTATATTAAAATTCTTTTGGATAAGGCTATATGATTTCAACACGGATGGCCAGGACCAAAAGGCTGCCACCTGTGTTAAATTAAGAAATTAATTTGGGTTCCAGTGCCCTAATATTTACCTAGGGGATTGTTGGGGTGATGGTGAGCCAGTGCCAGGCAGTTTAGCAGATTTTCAGGCTTCCGTAAGTGGCCACCATTTGTAAGCCAAGTGTTCTGTCCTCTCTTCAAAAGAGAGTGCACCTGCTTCCCAATGGCTTTCTGGCCTGCACAGTAAACAAGGTCCAAGAGGTTAAGGCCTTTTTGGGACCACTATGCTTTCAGTGCCTCCACAGACTGTAAACATAAACAGTGGGCACCATCCCCTTAGCAGGTTTGTTCTTACCAGGTGTCCGATGGGAAGTTGGAGTTTTGTCACTAACAGTGACTGCCAATTGGGGTACCTCTTTGGCCCTCTGGTTCTGTAGCCCTCCATGTTGGCACCCTGTTGCTTTTCTAGTGTCTCAACTAGAAAAAAACTTAAAAGTTCTTTTATAATAGGCTACACATAAGACATTTTGATTATTTCTGTTTGTAATAGTTGGATGTAAAACCCTTTGGAGTGAACAGACTATATAGATGTGAAATGATCTTTGTCTACGTGTTTATAATTATGAACAGGCGAAGTTGTTAAAAACCCTTATGCATTACTAAATTGTAGTCTTAGTTGTAAGATGTGGACAATTAAGTAAGAGTGATCAGTTCCCATCCTCATTGTGTCCACACAGAGTACCCAGTATTTTACCCATATGGCAGAAGTACTAGGCTTAGGAAAAGTGACTTAACCAGGTAGGAATGACCAGTTCCCAAACCTTATCATGTCATGCAGGGTGTTTAGTATTTAAAGTTTTACCTTTCTCATGAGAGGGTGTCAGTTAGGCACAACAGGTGATTTAACCTTTTGTTTATAAAATACAACTTTAGCAAATCTGATAAAACAAACAGTGGTATTATTTAACACTAATGTTAACACATGGTAAAGTTGGAAGTAAAATTTTGCTAGAACACTTGCAAGTTTAGTTGGAAAAGTAGATTAAAATTACAATTGACCTTTTTTTGTAGTTAGTTAACAGGATTAATTTACATGATCCCTTTACTTCCATCTGGGAAGAAGTTTGATATAGTCCCAGTTTAGATATAACCTGAGATTATTAAAAAACAAGCAAGAACCCCAATTTCTTTTTGCCACGGCCACGCCCCTGAAAAGAGACCTGTTAAGTCATGTGGAAACCTGAATGGGCTTCCCAAGTACACATGGGAGTAGTGACTTGCTGCAGCAAGCAGGGTTGCTTCCAGGGGAAGGGAGTGAAAAGGCTGGAGGCTGGGGTCAGGTGCTGTGGCCCTTGGCACCAGCTCCTTCTCCGAAGGTAAAAGAGAAGAGAGATTGGAGGCCAGGGCTAGGCATCACAGAATAGATGCCAGCCCCTCCTCCACAGGTAAAGGTGGAGGGTAAGAAGGAAGGGAAACAGAGTGGAGTAGCAAAAGCAGATTGCAAGAGAGACAGGAGAAGTTAAATCAGCTGGGTCAGCATTTGAGTTGTTAGAGGGAAAGCAGGAATCGGAATTGCAGAAGGAATAGTAGAGTATGAAGGTGGTGAAAAATTTTTTGAGGGAGGGGCAGCTAAGTAAGTAGGATTAGTATCCTCTGATGAGCCTATGGGCAACGGGATCTGGGGAGCCAACACAAAAATATGACAGGAAGAAAGAATATCTAGGTGGTGAGCTAACTTATAAAAGATCTGAATATATGGGATCTCAAGGTATTTGTCATTTTTTTAAAGTATAAATCAAGCTGCAAAAGGCTGTTAGGAGCTAGGTAGCCACCTTCTGGCCAGGTTTCACCATCCCCCAGCTTATATTGTGGAAATTCCCCGTACTTGGCCACCAGATGAAAAGGTCAGCTGGGGCAAGGTGGGCCAGAGCCGGCACCAGGGAAAAGGAAACAAGGATACAGTTGGGAAGGGCTCTTGGTTTCATGGATTTGTTTCTGGGCCTTAACCCATCCAGATCCCCTGCCAGTTATCCCCTACAGGTTCAAAGGAATCAGCACAAATGATGTGAGTCACGAGGGAAAGAGCATCCTCCCCTCCCTGTGCCCACTGGAGCTTGCAGAACACTATGTTCCACCATGTCTTAGAAGGCCTGGTACCAGGACTTCCGGCAACTGAGTCCCAGATCCTTGCTGGGTATCTCCCAAGATGTGAACCAGGAAAAGCCTAAGAGACCCAGAAACTCATCTGAACAGCAAAGCTAGGGGGGTACAAGAGCACACATTCAGAAATGTGGTGTATGGATGATAAATGAGGGAAAACTCATGAGCGGCACAGAAAGGCATACCATGCAGCTGTTGGAGTTTCAAGGTCCTCCATGGAGTTACTTGCCAACCAGAGAAGAAAAGATCGAAGAAACCAAGCACTTTGTCTCCCACCTATACAGGCACTGGCAGTCCAAACTTTCTTTCAGGGACCCTCTAGCCTCCCTAGGGAGTAGCCCTAGGCAGAAACCATCAGTTGTCCTCTGAGATCCAGCTCGATCCACGGGGAAACTCAGAAATCTTGGCTAGAAGGAAGTAAAGAGTTAACCTTAGCCCCTCGCCTGCAGCAGTCTGATGTTCTTCCCTGGGAGATTCCAGCATGCTGAAGTGTAGCCTCAGCCAGAGCTTTCAGTTGCAACCAGGTTCCAACACAGTCCACAGAGGGTCACCAGTTAGGAAATATGGAAGACAAGACAGAGAAAGAGAGATAAGTATCTCAGTGGAACCTCCAG
Organism: Tarsius wallacei; assembly: GCA_963574415.1. Lineage (NCBI taxonomy): Eukaryota > Metazoa > Chordata > Mammalia > Primates > Tarsiidae > Tarsius > Tarsius wallacei. The sequence continues at coordinate 5,638 of CAUYQG010209851.1, forward strand.
AAAATATTAAGGCACGGATAGGGTGAGGGAGGATGGGTGGAGAGAGAGACACAGGCATAGCACCACCAGAGCCAGCATGCCAGAGGTGTGCACTGGCAACCCAGAGATCCAAGTAATGCAAAGAATTGCAACACACAGAGACAAATAAAGAAAAGTTTATTTAAAGTAAATTAGACAAAGCGAAAGGAGAGAGAAGATTCTCCTCCCCAAGGTGGGGAAGGGGCCAAAGCCAGGAAACCTGGCAACAGCCATAGCTCAAAGAGCACATGGCCACACCAGAGTCTAGCAAGGCAATGTGGCCCATGAAATCAGTTTTACCACAGGCTGGTTGATATGAACAAGAGCTAAATTTCTACAGTATATTTCTGGTAAGAAAAACATCATCAACCTTCTAAGTTAATTTCAAAACACTTCTAATGTTGAACATTAAAATAAATGTGTACTATATCTACATTTAACATAGACTACTAAAAACAAGTAAGAAGATTATTTACCCACTTATCCCAGTACAGTGTCACAGGTGGCCAGATCCCATTTCAGTAGCTCGGGGCACAAGGTGGGACAGCCTTCAGCGTGTCCTGTTTTCCCTTCCTCTCAACCTTTTCCTGAAACTGACTTCAGACCAGCCTATCAGAGCACAGGAGAGGCACTTTTTCAGCATGGAATCTTCAGGAAGCTTTGTCCAGAGTCCTCCCCAGCTCCAGTCCCACTTCCCCTGCTCCCACTAGCAGAGCCCGAGAAAGGTAAAATCTGAAGCCACTCAAGCTACTTCCCTGCCTAAAGGCCTTTGTGCTTACTCTTTCCTCTGTGTGGAATGTCTTTCCCAGACTTTTACCAGGGGCTTCTGTTCAAAGGGCCCTTTGCCGGTCACCAGAACCAAGCACTGCATGTGGGCATGCATGTGCATGCATGCACACACACACACACACACACACACACAAAACACACAAGCATGCTCTATGCTGGAGACCCCTCCTTGAGGGATGCCCACTCCCACCCCCGCCTTGTTACACTTGAGATCCAAGTCAATATTGGTTGGAAAACAATAATATAAACAAAGTCGTTTACCCAGCCTGGATATTCTGATGCAGAACTCATAGATGGGTACATCTTCAATGCCTTGTCACTTGGTCCCTTCCAATGGTGACTCACTGTTCTTAAGAAAAGACTACATGTTCACCTTTTCATTAGCGCAGCCAGCTCCTACATTCCTACCCATGACCCCAGTTAAGGGGCCAGGGCCTCTTGGTCCCCTGACCACCTCCTGTTCCAGGGGACTTTTTTTGGCATTCTCCTCTCCTTGTATCCAGCACCATAGCCCACCACAAAGTGGCCCTTCTCATTCTCCTGAAGGAAGGAAACCTTCTATAGCTATCCGAGATGGCACTCCTGTGCACAGAGACATGGCCCTGCTCTAATGGCCTCTGGGATGTAAAAGAAGCCATTTCCCCTATCAATGCAGGAAGCCCAAATAAAAGTTGTCATAGAAGTTCCAAAAAATGGAGAATTCTTTTTCAGGTCTGGCCTAGAGACCTGGACCCATCCTCCCACTAGGACCAACCACCTCCTCATGTAAAGTAGGAATTTTAAACGCACAACACAGCATTGTGAGCTACAGGCCCTGTGTAGGGCACTGAATCTCAAACTCACTCATCTTCCATCACTGAAATTTTTACCTGTTGGAAAGCGAGACCCCGTGTTCCCTCCCCAGCCCCTGGTAACTCCCTCCCCACAAACACACTTCCTGCCTCTGTGAGTGTGACTACTGGAGGGGCCTCATCTCAGTGAAATCCTACAGGACGTGTTATTTTTGCCTGCCTCGTCTCACTGGCACTCTGTCCTCCAGTTTATCATGTTGTTGAAACGGCAGGTCTTGTGTTCAAGGTCAGTAATGATCCCTTGTGTGAATGGACCATGAGCTTTATCCATCCTAAGTGGACACTCAGGAGGCTGTGGGAACAATGGGGTGGTGTCCTTGGCCATTGCAAGGTCCCAAGGGGATGGGACAGCTGGTGGCAAATCCTGAGCATGGCTGTGACCCAATGGACATGTGTCCAGGGAATCTCCAAGACACTGTGGCCTGTGTGTGAATGAGATGAAGGGTTAAAGGTACAAGAGCATAAGGCCAGTGATGGGGCAATTTCGGGTAATGGGAAGGCTTCTTAGAGGAGAGAGGGGCTGCAAGGACAAGTGCCTCCCTCATTTCAGTTTGGTGATCACAGCAGACACCAGAGGTGAAGAGGACAAATTTCAGGGGCCCACCTGACACTCAAGCAACTCAAGTTAATACCCCAGAGGTGAATCCACCTGCCATTTTCCTGGCTTTCTCTTAGTTCTTGGCCAGTAACCAGGGGGACTGGTCATTGGGGCCTGGTCCTTGGGGGCCATCCACAGAAGGCCAGTTTGCAGGAGGTATCTATGTAGAGGCCTGGTCAACAGGGACCTGGTATGTGAAGATCTGATTGGTGAGAAGCTAATAATCAGGGCCAGGCATCAGGCTCATCAGTGGGGCTCTGGTCTGTAGGGTTTTGCTCTGTGAAAGTCTTGCCTGTAGGGTTCTTGTCTGTCGGGGTCTGGTCTTTGGAGTCTGCTGTGTGGGTCTGGTCTGTGGGGTGCTGACCTGTTGGGGTTTAGTATGTGGGATCCTGAGCAGTGGGGTCCTTGTCTGTAGGGACATGGTAAGAAGGGGCCTGGTCACTGGGTCCCTTGTCATCAGGGCTTCCTCCTCCTCTTGGCCCTGCATGAAGAAGCAGGGTAGGAGGACCTAGTGCACATTGGCTCTATTGTTTCATAAACCACACCATTTACAACCATGCAGTGTTTCACTGTAAGGTCTGTGTATCAAGTAAGGTCTGTGGGGACTAGAGAGTCCCAGGAAAGATACAGGGGTCAAGAGAGATGGGGCCTCCCAGAAAAATGAAGAAGACCTAGGACAGAGATAGAGATCCCAGACTGGGCCTGGCTAGGAAAGTCATGGGATTCTCCCATGGTTCATTTTCCTTCCTTGGAAGGAACACAGGTTCTAGAACAGAGATCACCTCCAGTTGCTCAAAACTAAAGAATATGTGTCATTTAGGGAAAGGAGGGCATCCCAGCCAACAACTGGTTCTGCCCTTTAGAAAAGGGTCTGCAGAGGGACCTGGAACAGGGAGGTTTTCAGGACAGCCCAGGAGGCCCTGAGCACATCTGCTTCTTCCATCAGGACAGAGAACAGGAAGTGCTTCATTGACAAGATAAGGAGGCCCAAGAAGAACCCAGGCTCCAGACTGTCCTGTCCCTCTGGCTCCCAAGAAGGACCCTGATTTCCTCACCCCCGGGAGACACAGGCATGGCCCCACAATGATAAGCCTTACCCAAGAGGGCATCACAAGGCAGAGTCTGAACTCAGGCTCAGCAGCTGGGGTACACTGGGCAGGACACATCTCAAGACAGCCCAAGGAAGCCCCAGGTCCTTGGGAAGCTTCTTCCTGCAAAAGCCCAATCCTTGCTGAGAGAAGTCCATACATCAGAAGCTGGAGGCCTTTGTCTGACCAGCCTCATAAGGGTCTCTTCCCCTGTGGAGGGGCCTCTGACCCTATAGATGGAAGCCCCAGAGGGCCGTGCTCAAACAAATGGTCCCAGCCTGGAAGGACCAGGTCCTCCCTCATTTTGTGTGCCCACAGAAGCCATTCAGTCTCACACTAAGAACCTGAGATGTCTATAATTTGGAAGGAAGGACAGAAGGCACTTACCGCTATGGCATACATAAAATTCAAGATCTACAGAAATAAGTCCCTGTGTTCCTGAGGGTGCCTAGGAAAACATGCAGGATAGACCCTGACTCTCTGAGTGTATCTCACACTGTTCACTGGACCATGTGCCCTGGTCTAGAAGGAGGAATAGCCGGGTCAGGCCTATAAACTGGGAAGGACCCTGTGAGTCCTCCCAGACATGGATCCCAACCCCAGAGGGAGGGAGGTGAGTGGTGACACTTTTGTACTTGAGCACCCTTGGTTGTGGTCTCCATGCACAGTTGGGCCCAAGAAATGGCCAGAGAATGATCTGGCACTGCCCAGAAGGTGAAGATCAGAAAGGAATAAGGTACAGTCAATGAACCTCCCGGTGGCCTCTCCCAACTTCTTCCTTAAAACATATCTTGAGATTTTAACCTAAAGAGAAATTGTGGATGCTGACAAGATGGTGACTGGACAGGTGGGACTGTGAGAGTCTCCACAAAAGCAAGTGTTCATAAAGACTCTCTGTGTGAGTAGGTGTGTGCTGGTGGGAGAGTGAAAGTCCACTGGGGAGCAGACTCGGGTTCATGCACTCGGGATCCCCCTCTGAAGGTGACTACAAGCCCCCACCACCCCAAGATTGGAGCCATGGGCACGCAAGATCATCTGCTGTTCACGGGACTCTCCTGAGAAGAGCCTGCCAAATCCATCTGATTCTCATCACCTGGTGCCTGGCCCACACCATCACCTGTTATAGCAAATCAGCTAGAACCCCAGATCCGATCAGTGGAACGAGAAGATCGGGGAGAGCTTGAGAGTAGCCCCATGCCTGATGAGGAAACACAGACCGCAGTCATTTTCTCTGTCCCAGGACCAGACAGAGACCTGTATTGCTCCACCCAGCTCTGCCCAGCCTCCAACTTGGGACCTAAGGTAATTTCAACAAACTGGGAGAGACAGAAGCCCCTCCCCCATGCTGGATCAGACACAGGTGAGATCTGAGTGGCAGACTTGACAAGCAACAAGTCTGGTGAGTCCATATCTGATCCACCCTGCTTCCACAGTAGGCTTGGGGCATCTGATCCAAGCTGTGAGCAACTCAATCAGCCTGCACTGAGAGCTACAGATCAGAGCTGAAAGGACATTGGACTTACAGGAATGACTTCACAGTGAGTTCAGTTCCCTGTTTTTATTTTTTTATTTTTTATTTTTTTGTCCACTTTGCTCATTTTTGTTTTTTTAGTTTTCTCTCTGTTTTTGATAAAATTTTCCTATTTGCTCTGCTTCTGTTATTTTATTGACTTTTTTCTTTAGACTTCCTGTTTGTTTATGGGAAGAGTACATCAATAGGAAGATTTTTGTTGGTTTGTGTGTTTTTATGAGTCTGTATGTTTTAGTTTTTTTTTTTACTCTTTTCTGTCTTTGTGTCTCTTTTCATTTGTTAATTGGTATGCCTGTCTGTTTTCCCTCTTTCTCTTCTCTCTCTCCACCTTCCTCTTGCCCCCACTCCTTCCTTTTTTCATAATTTTCCTTTTTCTCATCTCATTTTGCTTTCAGGGAGCAAATCTATACTCCCCACTGCATGGAAAGATTGTAAGGCAGGGGGAAGTGGGTTCTATGGTGCCCATACACCTGTCAGTGAATACTGGGATATGCAGATAGATTTTGAATCACAGCTTCCCCCTCAATTAAACCTCAAAACTAAAACAGTACAGTCCCCAACCCATACTCCAGCTTCAGAATTGAACAAAGCCAGAGGATCCACATAAGAATAGGAGACTAAGCAAACAGAAGTAAAAGCAACTCTGCCATCCCTGAATAACAGAATTAAAGAAAAGGGAAGAAAAAGTGGGGAGGAGGAAAATCTACACTAATGAAGAAAAACTAAAAGATTAGGGGTCTCACACAGACCCTTGGGAAGTCAGACACTGAGAAAACAGATTTTGGAACACAAACAATAAAGAGCCCCAGAATGACTGGTCTCAAACTAAAAACCCAGATATCAAGACATTAATAGAGAGAATAAAAAGATTTGAGGAGAGACAAGAGGAAAGAATGAAGGAGTTGATAACTGAGATAACAGCAGTAAAGAATACTGTGGCCGGGATCGGTGGTTCAACCTGTAATCCCAGTGCTTTGGGAAGCTGAGGTGAGTGGATTGCCTGAGCCCGTGGGTTTGAGACCTGCCTGGGCAACTTGGCGAGACCTCATCTTGACAATAAATCAAAAATTAGCCGAGCGTGGTAGCACACACCTGTAGTTTCAGCTACGTGGAAGGCTGAGGCAGAAGGATCGCTGGAGCCCAGCAGGTCAAGGCTGCGGTGGCTGGGAGTGGCCACTGCACTCCAGTCTGAGTGACAGAATGAGACTTCAACTCAAAAAAAAAATATTGTGAATTAAATAAATAACAAGCTGATAAGCATGGAAAGCAGAATTAGCCAAGCAGAGGAAAAGGCTCAGAGCTTGAGGACCAAAAGATAGAACCCAAACTGTCAAAAACATGGAAAAGAAGCTTAAAAAGAAAAAATCTTCAAGAGATGAGTGATTATTTCAAGAGATCAAACCTAAGAGTAATTGGCCTTCCTGAGGCAGAGAGACAGAGCAAACATTCTATGAAATTATTCAAGAACACTTCCCTCATCTCATCAGTGATATGACCATTCAAGCACAAGAGATTCAGACAGCCCCTGCAAAACAACAAATGAGACCAACTCCTAGACACATAGTAATTTGCTTACACAAAGTAGGTATAAAAGAAAAACTCCTAAAGGCAGCAAGAGAGAAAGGTCAAACTAGCTACTGGGGAAGACCAATTAGAATAGCAGCAGACTTATCTACAGAAACACTTCAGGATAGGAGAGATTGGAGTCCAATCTTCAAAGTTCTCAAAGATAAACAATTGCAACCAAGAAATACCTACCCAATTAAGCTAAGTTTCATCAGCGGCGGAGAATTAAAATCTCTTCCAGACATTCAATCCCTAAGAGTTTATGCCACCTCCAGACTAGCTCTACAAGAAACACTTAAGAAAATAGTAAACACAAAAGAAAGAAAAAAAAAAGAATGACAATGCCCTTCCCAAGAATGCAGGAAAAAGATTGAAAATGCACATAAATCAACTCAAAAATTTTAAAAAAAGACAATAAACAAATAAGCAAACAGCAGCAGCAAGAATAAACTCTATAAGGGTCTTATGGTAGGGATAAACTCACACATCTCAATAATTAGCCTGAATGTGAATGGACTAAATGCACCACTGAAAAGACAAAGAATGGCAAATTGGATAAAATATCATGATGCAACAGTATGTTGTCTCCAAGATACTCGCCTCACCAGAAAGGACACTCACAGACTCAAAGTAAGAGGATGGGAAACAAATTTTCAGGTGAACGGAACACAAAAGATAGCAGGAGTTGTGATCTTAATATCAGACGAAATACTCTTAATGCTGTTTAAACTAGCAAAAATTTAAAAAGAGACAGAAGGTCACTACATAATGATAAAAAGTTCAATCCATCAATAAGAAATATCCATCCTAAACATAGACACACCCAACATAGGAGCACCAACTTTCATAAAGCAGCTTATAGGTAAACTAAAAAAGATTATTGACTCTAACACTATCATATCTGGGGACTTAAATAGCCTACTAGCAACCCTAGACAGATCACCAAGATGAAAAATCAACAAGGAGATCTGGAGCCTCAACATGACGCTTTACCAAATGGAATTAATTGATACCTACAGGACACTCCACCCAACAACCACAGAATATGCATTCTGCTCATCGCCACATGGAACATAGTCTAAGATCGACCACATCCTTGGTCATAAATCAAGTGTAAAGTTAAAACAGAACTCTTGCATGGAGTTTGCTTGATAAAAGTAATGGAAAAGTTATTGCCAGATTTGAATACTGAAGCTTAAAAGTTTGAAGGAGTTTCTGTGAAGTCACCGCACCAATAAAAGACAGACTTAAAATCAGTTAGGTCTTACTCTGAAATTCATGATCATTCCCTCTGTCTTTCTATTTCAGGTAGCATACTCTTTATTCAGAGCTCTGAGGAGACCATGATGGCACAATTCTAGATAATCTTAATTATGCTACATGATTCAGGAGACATTCATCAGTGTATAGAAAGGAAATCAAGCTCTGTGTCAACGGCCTGGATCCAGGTTAAAAAATAAATAAATAAATAAACATTATCCACAGACACCCATTGTTCTTTGAATCTACTCGAACCTCATGCTAATTTCCATTAATCCTCCCTAGACATTATTTTTTCAGATGTTGTCTCTGGATGCTCTTTTTTTGTAACATGGTGACATCCTAAATAAATCCATTTCCTAGTTCCATAAATTTGTTCTAGAAAAATGACTTCTCTGAAGATGTCCATGACAATGTGATATTCAGAAGTTCTTGTTTATTTCAGTAAGTTCTTCAGCTGTCTGTCCAATGCACACATCTTCTTCAATTATTTCCTTAACATTTGCTCTTGTTTAAAACTTTTGAGCTATGCTTATTAAAAAGAGTATATCATTATATCTTTCTACCTTTTCCAAGTCCACTACTGACATTGTAATTTAGGGATATCTCTTTTTAAAATACCATCAGGTGCTCCCACCTGTCCAGCAACAGCTTTCATTAGCCTCCTGGACCTCCAGGTTGAGGTCGTCTCACTTTAGTAAGAGAGAGGATATAGGAGGAATTCTGTGAGTTTGAAGATGCCACGTGACCATGAAAGAGGAACATGAGTAGAGTCTTGGAAGCTAGAAAACCCTCATATTCTACACTAGTGAATACAGAGAACACTGTGGGGGAGGAAGAGGTTGGCAACATCACCGAGGAGGAAATTGGTGCCAAGATGATACTTAGGATTTCATATTAGGCCCCTTGCCCAAACAGCCAATGGATCTGAAATTGTCCACAAAAAGCTAGAACTTGGCACAGGATGCGAGGTGATGAGTGTGCACGATGTCTGAGTTGTGCAAGGGAGGGGAGACTGATGGGAAGAGTTTCAAGTCATAGATCTAGTTGATGTCTGGATAAGTCTCATGGAGCCAGAGAATGTCCCAGCTGAGGACTGCAGTGGTTTTGTTGCAGAGAGTAAATAAATGTGCTGCCAACATTGTATTGAGAGAGAGAGGGAGAGAGAACCATATGAAAGATGGAAAGCACTTAGGAGCATCTGTCAGTTGGCTAGACCGATGTTCTGGGGTAGAAGAGTTGATGACTTGTACACAGTATGACTAAGTACACAATGAGTAGAAAGCTCACTTTGGTCTATCCCCGTCTTGCATCACCTGATGGAGGCAGATGGCAGAGATGGGAAATGGGGGAGAGAACTATCTTATGTGAGTACAAGTCACTGTGTAAGATTTTTACCTCTAAATCCATCCAAGTTGCTGCAAAGTCCATAATTTATCACAGAAACAAAGAACTGCATACCACATGTTCTCACTCATAAGTGGACCCTGAGCATTTATCACAATACTACATGAAAGGGATTGGCAGTAGCAGGCCACTGTCACGGAAAGGGTGGAAATGGCGGGGATCACATAACACTAATAAGCATACCTGATCCCAAACCAGGCGAAGTGAGGACCAACGGGAAACCCAAATTTCACCTATACGATGACCACTTATGTACCCCTACAGAATTGTACCCCATATCTTTAAAATTAAAAAAATTGAAAAAAGATTCTTTACCTCGATTGTCAAAATGTATTTTTATAACAGATTTATCATATAATGTCAATAGGCTCAATTAGGGCTGGGGTTAGGGTAAGGCCAGTGAGGTGCTAACTTCCTTATAAAAGTTAAGGGGGGCTGTATTTGCATAATTTGAACTAGCTTGATTCACTCTAATCTTAATCCTGTAGTATTCTTTATTTAAAATACTGATGTTTTGTTCATTGTGGAATTCTCTGCATTCAGTTTGAATTGTATTAAATACTGTATTAAAATATTATTTATTTTGACTGCTTATTTTTGGTGCCCCCTTAAATTTTGGACTGATAGAGAGAAGTGCCTTGCCTACCTTAACTTAATCCTGGCCCTGAGGCCCATTTTGCCAATCAGGAAAGTAAGACTCCGGTAACATTTGTACTTTTCCCAAAGTCACGTGTCAAGTCAATACAGAAGATTTAAAACTCAGAACTCTCTGACTTCCAAGCCCTACTCTTTCCACCCTATCTGTGTCTCTGTTGACTAAGCTTATCTATTACCACTGGGCAGGTGATAGTGCCAGGTAACATGATGGTATTCCAAGAAGGGATGTCTGGATGTCTCCGAAAGACAATGGGATTAGGGGAAAGTGGAAGAGAGATACATTGCTAAACATTTTTCAGTGGAAAAGCTCAGAAGTTATAATATTGTCAAGAGCAAAAATTAAAACAGGAATTGAAAAAAGACCCCATGCACTGGACAGACATCTGAGGAACCTACAGTTAAATGAGTTTCTGAATTCCAAGTGGTGATTAGCATCTCCAAAGAAGCCACTATTTTAGGACACACTCAGAGAAGTAAGAAGCAGAAAACACCTTATCTAGGATGCTACCATGGTGCAGATGGGAACTTCTAGAAACAACATCTAGTGGATGATGTGTAAGGGTGATTAATGAGAATTAGGCATGTGATTGAAATAAATTCAAAGACCAATGAGCTCCTGCAGATAACATTATTAATTTTACCTGGAGCATGACCATCCTCTGCCTTAGTGGAAAAGCAAGAGGTTGTGGTAGGGCTGAACTTTATCACCCACAAATGCAAAGCTCAAATCAGCATTTGCTTTTCATCTGTTTTTTCTAATTAAATTATTTTTTAAAAATAGTTTGTTTCATCCATTGGCCATAAGCTCAGTGAGGGCAGACTTTTTCCAGCTTTGCTTACTCTTGTAACTCTTATGCATAGCCAATGTTTAATAAATATTTTTGCATAAATAATGGATTTGGATGATTTTTAAAACATATTTATCAGGGATAAAGAAATCCCTTGAGATATTTCAGTCAGAGGCTAGGCGGTACTGTAGACCTAGTGCCCTTGGTAGACAGATATATGCTCCCTTGCAACTATAGCATGCTGGCTTTTATCTGAACCTTGGAGAAACCAAGATTACTCTTGTCTTGAATTGTTGGCATCTTTTCAACTATCTGCTTAGAATAATTATGGCCATGATTTCCCTGTGTCTAGCTTGTTCTATCATTCTCCACTCACCTTTAATGTTACCTCCTGAGAAAGACTTTCTGTGGCCAGCTAATTTTTTTTTAAATGATGGCTTTAGTTTTCCAGCCTCTTTTCCACACTGTCCATCATCCTGATTCATTTCTTCTCAAAATACTATCTTGTCTGAAAAGGTCTCATTTCATTCTGTTTGCATTTAAGTTTATTTTTTTCTGGTTTGCCCACCAGAATCTTGTCTTCTTGAGGCTACACATGTCATTGGTCCTGTTCAGAGTAAAAAAAGCATTCTAATTTTGGAAGCACTTAATAAGTATTTGTTGGATGACTAAATGAATTGATGGATAAATGAAACCCTGGTAGCCATACTATTTAGCCTTAAAAAGAATGAGAGAAGATCTGTATGAATAAACATGGACAAGTTTCTAATACACATTAGACAAACAAAAAGGCGAAATATTTATAGAATGACCCAACTTTTTAAAGTTAAATAATATATGTGTATAATTAGACAAAATCACACTCCTGGGCTAACCTAAAGAAAGTTATACCATAAGTGGTATGGAATAAATCATTTGCTTTATGGAAGCAAGCTTTTAAAATTTGGATCATAGTTAACAAGTGACTCTTGCCAGTGCAGGGAAGGGAATGACATATGATCTTTCCAGTCACAACAAAATATTGGTTGTGACAGGGATCCCAGAGACAGATCCATGTTCTCAAGTTAGGGTATCCAGTACAGCTCTGGTCACACAGCAAACATGCAGCATTTATTCACTGGAGAGTGAGATCAGGTAATCTCCAATAACACAAATGTTGACACACTGTGTGCATCACATTGGAAAGAAGCACAGCTTTTGAGAAATTATACAATGGGGTTTTAGTGTGATGTGAAATTTGGGCATTTACCTATTCAAGAAGTTTCCACAGAGAGTTATAACAGGTAAAAATAAAGGCATTGTATCAGACAAGTGGGAGAGATTCTGAAATGGAGATTTACACACAAGCTTTACTAGAGAAAGTTCTCAGGTTCAACACCTGTACAGGAGTAAAGGAAGCAGGACTAGGCAGAGGGAGAAGTTGGTCATTGGTACAGTAGTAACAAAGGGCTCAGCCAATCTCTCAGGGATTTGAAATTGCCCTTCAGAGATGTCCTGAGTGGAAGAGCAAGTCAGACCTTTATATCATTGTATTTGCCAGTCATGGGATTTGATCTGCCCCTGGGAAGAAGGCAAGACTTTGGGCACAGTAGCTTTCATCACCAAGGACAACAGGAGGAATGAGTGCGTGAGTGCTTGGGTTCTGAGGGTGGGTCTCATGGTACAACATTCTGTTAACTTTTCCACCAATCCAATGTAAAAAATCTATATAATTATCCTAAGACTATGGACCTTAACAGATGGAAGATATTATAGATAACTTTCAGGTTAGTGTGTGAATTTAACAACTCTGAACTGTCTGATATCACAAAACCCCAATTTGAAGAAGAAGATGCATTAAACCATTCAATATTTATTGAGTGTCTACTAAGTGCTAGGAACTGTTCTAAGTGCTATGGATACAGCAGAGGGGAAAAAGATGAATATGACTCCTTTTTTTCAGTTTATATTCTAGAGAAAAGATACAGATAAGATAGATATAACTAGCTAGATGGATGATGGATGAATGGATGACTGGCTAGACAGCAAGATGTATGGAGATGGATGGACGGATGCATGGGCAGGCAGGTGATGGATGGATGGATGTGTGAATGGATGGTTGGATGGATTAATACATGAACTAGTCTGAGATTTTGAAAAGCACATAGAGAAAAACAAGATGAAGAAGAAGTGGGATAATTCCGGAGCAGGAGTGAAATTCAGTGTTTTAAAAGCAATCACTGGTGACCTCATTTTTTAAAAAAAGCAACATTTAGGGTTTTGAGCAAAATACTGAAGGAAAAGTGTCATCAGGCTATGTGTGTACCTGGGGAGTTGGGGTGGGGGAAGATGTCCCTGGCCGGGAGAACAATGGTAATAGCTAGCATTTTCCGAGAGCTCATCATGTGACAGAAACCCTGCTAGGTGCCTTGCACACATTATCTTGTTTCATCCTCCAACAGGTAATATTAGTTTCCTTTGAGAAAACTGAGACCTAGAGAGATTAAGGGATTTTTTCCCCCAAAGTCACTCAGCAAGTAAGTACAGAAGCCAGGATTCAAACCTAGTATGATACTTCAAAGCCTGTCTCCAAGGAAAAAGAGAGAAGGGGAAACCGGACTACACTTGATTGCAGAAACACATCCTTCACTGTCTCCTTGAAACTGGTGGTGACTGGGCAAGACTGGACACTTCATCAAGTAGTGCATGAGCAGAAATGTTGACCCCAAGAGCCTGATTTCAAAGCCTGGGTGATTAACCACTTGGATTCACTGCCTTGAAAGAGCCCCAGACTGGGTGGTGCCAGTTGGTTAATCTGGATAAGATTTTAATGCTTTAAACAAGCAGGCCAGTCCAAAACAGACTCCTCACAGAGTTCTGCCTTAACCAGGTTTTCCTGTGCCCTGTTTCACAAACCAGTCAACCAATCAACCCCCAAAAACAAAAGGGAAGACCCCAGGGCTTAGGAACAGCAAGGCTGGTGACAGACACCGTGTGGCCACCATTGTTCTGAGGAAGGCCCACTGCTGGCTCCATGCCTGCAGGCCCTATTATATTCCCTTTGCCCTCTGATAGAATTATTGACCTCTTTGGCACCTGTCCCCCAAGCATCCTCCCCAGTCCCCCAGGCCACCTTACCCACAGGATGCAGCCTCGGTGCAGGGGACAGATGAATTTGACTGTGTACAATTTGGACCTCACCCAATGCCTCATGTTTGGGTTTTCCCACACAAATCAAGCTGATTATGCATAAGAAATCCTTTAGCTTTTTTATCAGACGGTTCCTGAACTGAAGGAGATTTTTTAAAGAGGCTAGGTAAGCTGTTGCCATGTGTTGTTTTACCCAAGTTATATCTTACCATGATCTTATTTGTCTCACGAGTCTTTCCAGGAAGATCTGTTATGTTCATTGTACCAAAGAGGAAACTAAGGCAAGGAGAAGGTAGCAGCAGGTTCAGGCTGTTCCCCTTTGAGTTGATTTCATAGATGTCTATGTGGAAGGAATTACTAGGTCTGTAAGGGATATTCACTTCAACAAATACTTACTGAGCACTCCTGGTCTTGCAGGATTAAGTCCTGAAGTTTGCAAGATTTAGGTTGGGAATAAGTAATTTAAAGAAGAGTCCTCAGTACTGGATGAATTTTGCTGTCATCTGTGACACCACTGTCCCATCTAGGCCCAACTCTCCGAGGTCTGAGCAGAAATTTGCTGGTTTCTAAGGAATGCACTGAAACTAGGCCCAGCTTGTGGCTTTCTCAGAGCTCGAAGTTGAAAAATCTTTCTATCTCAACTCTCTCCATATCTTTCTAATTTAAAAGGCTCAATTTTGTTCTCATCCACTTCATTTTCATGACTCTGGTAGTGGGGATTGTTTCTACCCAATGATTGACCTTCTGGAACTTTCTGTCATTAGGCTTGAGCAAAACCCAAAGTTAAAAACATCAAAAGATGCAAGCTACTAAAACATTCCTATTTCTACATATTTAAAACTGTCTCTTCATTATTTCTTGGATTCCTTCCTCTTTTTTTTCTCCTCTACCCCTAAGCTATCCCTAAATGAATGCATGAGGCCTAATGCAATTAGGGTGTGTTAAGGGGTGGGGAGTAGGTGGAAGTACAGTCAGGGATAAATCAAATCAGTAGGAGATACAAACCTCCCCAGATGGGGGCTTCTGGCTCCCGACTTCTTATTAAATTGCCTCTGATGCCTTCCTGATATCTCCCGCTGTTTCCTATGTACTTGAAACATCCAAATCACCCATCGCTAATCTCCATTTTGCTTCTCCAAATTTGAATTGTTTAATCCTTTTTTAAAGTCTCTTATCTGACTCAGCAATCTTTAAAATATTTTGAAGAAGATGTTTTCTTTCCTATTCGAGAGTAGTCATCAAGTATAACTACAGGGCCATATGTTAATTAGGCATCTAATCTGCCATTTCCCAAGTGGGCCCTGATAATAGTTTTGCAGAAATACTAAGTTTGAGATATCTCTTCCAGAAGACTCCTGTTGGCTTTTTTTCTTTGGCCTTTGCCTGGAAATGTATTCTCCATAGTCTTCTATCTCAGCACTCATAATATGCCTGATGCAGACCCTATCCGAGTAAAATAAATAAGATAAAAATATAAAAGGCAGTTTGTTAATTTTAAAAAAGCAAGTTATTAGACATTTTTCTTTTCTGATCTTTGCACTATATATCTCCTCTTTCTAGAGCTGAAATAAATGTCTTTATACTGTCAGACCCCACCCCACTGTCACCACAGATGTGCCTATGTTCAAATTCCACTGGTTTCCTGACCAAGCCAGATGTTTCCTGGCCATGATTATGACACTTGCCCAATGTCTTTTGGTGCATCCTTTGGCCAGGACGAAAGCTGTTTCCAGTTACCATTTTCTCACACAGAATGAGTACCTTCCCACATGGCCTTCCTCAACCCTCCTTTCCTTTCTCACCATGGCTGCCAAGAGGGTTTCTGAGCAGCCTCCACCCATTTAAAACAAGCAGTATGTTGAACAGGGATCCCCAGGGCTGAACCAGGTCAGCAGCACCCGTGAACCAACCTGCGTGGAATACTCCTTGAGTTATGTGTTATGAATACTGAGCATTTTCTATACCTCGTGAATGTGAAGCATCAATAAAGGACCCTGTAGAATGTCTGGCATCCACCTTGAACCGCATCCCTCATGGGCCCAGGATGATGTCACAGACTACATTTCCTTTCCACAAAGCATGAATGCATCCTACTTGGCAACCCATTTAAAATATGCGACCGGACCATGGATGGTGGTATTGCTTAACCTAGACAATGGGGAAGAAGGGAGAGCAACAAAATAAGTCATTCACACCAAACTGTCTTTTTTTGGTGAATACTGTCTTCATATTCTGACACAAAATGCTAAACACAAAGAGCCCCTGGAAGCGTCAGCAGTTACATTTGCTGTAATAATTTATTTGGGTCAAGTAGATCATGTTGAATAGAGATAAGTACTCATATTGGTTTTATCAGAAAAAAAATTCCCCCATCACATATATATGTGTGTATTCACATCCCTCATACACACACCCACAGTCCGTAGTGTGAAGTGTAACATGTTTTAGAGTAAAACAATATGCACAAAAGATTCAAGCAAGCATCGACTAATAATAGGTTTTAAATAAAAAATAACAAATATTAGCCAGCCAGATGAATTCTAAATGTTATTAAGCAAAGTAAACATTCTATTTGTAATTATTCAAAATAGATTAATAGAAAACACTCAAAATGGCTGACACCCACAGCCAAAGTCAACTGGCTGAAGAAAGAATGTCGAACAATTGAACAAGTGTATAGTTTGAGATGATGTTAGCTATTATGCCAAGAAAAGAAAATAAGAATTCAAGAGCTTTCAGAAAGTATTTTTGCCTACTTATTATGATTTTTTAGACCACTTCCCAAATTGAAAAGTGTAGGAAAGAAAGGAATCATTTGATTTTACTTAGCTATCCACATTCCATCCGTCTTTTAAGGGCTTCTCAATTCTTCCTTCTTCCATGAAAATTTTCCTTGATGGCCAGAATTCATGTTTCTTCATTCTTTCCAACAATTTCAATTGACCTGCTTACCAGGATACATGAGGTCTGACAATTAAGTTTGTGAACTCATCCTAGAATTAGTATTACATAATTCACTGCTGAATATCAATATGATCACCTTCAAAATACTCCCTTTGGGAAGCTATGCACCAATGCCAGCAACTAGTCAACCTGTCGGAGCAATTTTGGAACACTTTCTCTGGAATGCCATCAGAGCTGTCCTTGTATTACCCTTGATGTCCTGAATATCATCAAATGTCTTCCTTTCAATATTTCCTTTATCTTTGGATAAAGAAAAAAACCATTATGGGCCAGATCAAGTGAGTGGGGAGTGTTCCAATACAGTTATTTGTACAGTGCTGCCAACGTAAGTGCACAGTGGCAAGTCCTTGAACTTAATTGCCAGACCTCAATAAATAATGACAATGGCTCTGATGGCCATTCCAGAAAAAAAAAATTCCAAAATTGCTTTGATGGATAGACCAGACGTCAGCATTGGTGCATACCTTCCAAGGTCAGTACTTTGAAGGTGACCCATGGTGATATTCAACAGTGAGGTACGTAGTACTTTTTCTAGGATGGTTTGCAAACCTGTTAGACCTCGTATGACATGGGTCAACCTAGTTTAAGTTGCCATTGCTATTCTACTTGGGTATA